>ADNK01003557.1:0-19411 GCA_000320545.1 Bigelowiella natans CCMP2755 | reverse complement strand
GTAGCCGTCGTTGTAGCAATAGAACCAATTCATTAAAGCGGCGAGCACACCCTAATCGTCATGCTGCTCGGATAAAATCGCGCGCCTCTCTTCCTAACGCGTGTGTTTGCGGCGGTTTCGCTCAGGCCCCAGGTCCTCCGGAGCAGGAAGTAGCAGAGGGAAACGAGGACTTCTTCTCTTGCCCCCTCTGTTCGAGCAATATTATATCTCCTGAAGAGATCTATAGGTAACGGGGGTCGTCAAGAGGAGGAAGTAGTTCGTAGTAGTAGTAGTAGTAGTAATGGGTGGTAACGGGTAGTGCAGTAGTAATAAGCGTTGTAGTAGTGGTGGCAGCAGTAGTGGCGTCGGTAGTGAAAGTAGCGTTTACGATGGCGTTAGAGCTATGTGATCCAGGCATTTCGGAGACGGGCGTTTAGCTCATATCTGCCGCCTACGAAGTTTTCGGCAGTATTTGCTGACATGTAATCGTAATTGCGACGGCGCCTTCCGTTGATTGAAGAATACAATTACAATTATATATATAGCATATATCTTGAGAATATATATGTGTATAGGTGTAAAGTGGATATATATATATATATAATTTGCTCATTTGCTTTGTTCATGCACAACCAGGCCTGACGTCTCGGACGAGGAGACTCCCGAGAGTTTAGACAAGGATTCAGTGGTAATTTTCCGGTCAAAAAGCGCGAATGTTTGCCCAGGGTTTTTCACGTTTCAACACGAGCAAGAACGCGAGCACACACAAACATAAATACCAATTAGTATACATATATATATATATATATATATATATATATATATATTACAGAGCGGGTTCTTTCCAAACGTCGAGGCCTATAGAGCTGCTGAAAGGGAGGACAGGGCAAGGGGAGAGGAACCTGTAGGATAATAGCAATAGCAGTAGCCAGTTGTTTTATTTGTGCTTTGATGAGAAGGACGGTGGTGGCGATGATGGCGATGACGACGAGAAGTGGCAATCTTCTCTTCTAACATCATCAACCGCGCATAAATTGCACGGCTGAATGCACCGCGAGCACTCATTAACGTTGGTGGTGTATACATATGATATTTATACATAAATATATATATATATTCATATATTTATTTTTTTATATATATTTATTTATTTATATATTTATTTATTTATTTATTATATATTTATACACTGATCTGCAGGTATTTGACCCGAAATACCTGAGTGGCACAAAGGAACATGTAGAGTTCGCCACGCAGCTGTACGATATGAAATCCAACATCACAGGTCAATAACACGGCTGTCCGCTTAAACGTCGTTTCCTTGGGTTTTGCAGCACGCTTCAAAACGTTGGTTCTCACTGTAGAACAAGCTCTTTTGTCTAAGGTTATTTTTTTTTTCCAATAATTACAGGTGGAGTTTCAGAACAGCTGAAGAGGCTCAAGGATAGGGACATTCCGCCCCCATACCAAGAACTGCACGCGGAGGATTCGTACACGCCGAGGGATACGCGGTATGATGGGCTTTACGAGAACGAGAGAGTCAGCAAGGAAATCGACGAATTGTTTGACATATAGCCGCTTTGAGGCGTGGGGGTTTGCTATGGCCTCAATGGCTGAATAAAATGTTAAGAAAATAAATAAAAAAAAGGAAAAATGAAACAACGGCTTTTGCAAAATGCCTCCTCCATGACTCGGTGAGACTGTTACTTTTTTGCGTGCATAGCCGCACACAACGGCATGGAATGATTTGATGACACTTGATATTAGTTGTGAGCGGCACGCAACGACTTTTGTTGATATCTGTTGTGTGACGAGAACGGTGCTAAACACTGTGCAGTTTGCAGGCCATTGGTACAATGCACTACGCTGTCCTCGCTCAAAGACAAGATGACAAAATGACAACTCGCATTGATGTAGGCATCTGACATGCGTGCTGCGAAATTGTCAGGCTATGTTACCCCTGTCGTATTTTAAAGATAGAATTTGTGAGAAGTCAAATGATGCACGTGCATTGTGCACATCTACGTAGGAGTGCGCAATCATGTACACACTAATACACACACATGCACACACAATGCTGTCGTTGGTTGAGAAGCGTCGTGGGTGCTGGCAATCTTGGCAATTTCAACTAGTCAAGCTGATGCCAATAACGGGCCAGTGCAAGTGCAGCTAAAACACACTGCGAGACATGCAATACACAATATATATGATATATATAGTGTATTGCTGTGTCTATTATGCGATGATGTACGAAACATGTGCAAAAACAAATCGACATGTGCATAGAACTACTACACATATGTTCGTACGTGCGTGCGCTATGTAGCCTTAATGAAAGGGCTATAGAGCACACGGCACATGCAATGTCTATAGTTCTAGAGCTTTGTGCATGCACCATGAAATGCTATTTGTGTGACGACTATGGTAGACGAGTACATGAGACATTAAAGTGTGTACAGAATATGTACTATTGTCTATTGCCGCTTACAAATGCATGAATCACATGGCAGTAAGCAGAGATAAATTAATAAACACATGAGAGAGCTGCATGGCCACATGCATTGGGATGACCATACCATCGAAACTGTTTATTCACTTCAGTGCATCCGCCTCAAACGATGCACATGTGCGCACACATCTGTGCATGTGTGCTTGTGTGTGTGTGTGTGTGTGTGTGTGCAACACACCATGATGTCTGAAATCTTGTCCACCAAAACACAACCATGATTCAATACACACACATGCGCAAAGTCATACGACTCCGGGTCTAAAGCAGGAACTCGCGATTTCTATAAGTCTCACAATCAATCCACAGCATCGATCTTTTTCCCTTTGATAGGGTTCTTAGCAGCCGCATTTGCATGCGGCGAGTTGGCCAGCCGTGAGGAAGAAGTTGCCTCTGTCGCCGAGGACACCCGAAATGATGAAACCGTAGGATTCTGCTCCGACGTGACATATCGCCTTAGCGGACTTACCATTCCCATGGGATCCGAGGAGTTGGAGTTCTTCGGCGCTGTTGTATTTGACTTTCCAATGTTAAAAGCGGCTGATTCTCCAAGGGTCATCATTGCTGCCGGCGAGGTTGCTGGTGTGGTTTTCGTCGATGATCGCTTAATGGACGTAGCAGCGCGGCCCCTTGTTGCCTGCGTGTCTTTTTCTTCAGACTTGCGCTCGAGGGGGGGGGCAGCATACGTCGCAGCTCGGTCCCGCGCCGCGCGTCTTTTCTCATTCTTGCTGTGCATGCTTTCAATGATCGAAATCGTCTCCTTTTTGGACATGACCTTCTTTTCCTTTATCTTCTTCACCTCCTCGGGGACTAGCGTGCTTTTGATCATGTTGTACGATTTCTCAGCCATGCTGTGGGTTTCTTCCTCTTTCCGGCGCATTTCGTCCAAGACCTCCCTCATCGCTTTGCTCCATTCCGAGGCCTCTGCCTCTGTTTTCGCGGTGATCTCGAATGGCGCGTCGTCGCGGCGGGAAATGACGATTAAGAGCTTTTTGCGGTTGCTCTTCTTAACTTTGATCCCCTGCACAGTTGCGAAGTCGATTTTCGCCTCCCCCTGCGAATTCACAATCGCATCCGCGGAACTCTTGTAGAACGTGAGCGTCGGGTGTTCGGGGGAGCGCCGGTCAAGGATGAAGAAGCGCTCTGCCCATAAGAATGTACCCATGAGCCCCCGGGATTTTATCTTCATGCTTCCTTCGAGGGTGCCTTGGTGCGTGACGATGTTGGACTGCGACTTTCCCTTCCTCCCCGACTTCGCGCGTTTGAGCTTCTTCTGCAGCTGTTTGTTCTTGTACTTCAGGTCCCTTATCATCCGGCGAAGCCGAAACGCCTCCCCAGTCGTCTCTACCAGTAAGGCGGCGTCCTGGTTTTTCTCTCCCAGCATGCTCTTGTACTTCGTATGGAGAATTCCGAACACGCGGCAAAACCGCAGGAGGGTGAAGGCAAAAAGCTGCTTCGACAGCGCCGATTGCCAACCACTGAAGTACAGCACTTCCAGCACCAACCGCGCGGAGACAACGACGAAATCGGCCACGAATGTAGAGCTGCAGATGAAGGCCTCTTGGTAGATAAACAGCTCGAAGAGGAGCTCGAGGAGAGCAATCGACGACAGTGCTAGCGAGAATCCTGCGATAACTGTCGTGACGATCGTTGTGGGTTGGCACGCCAGCAGCGGGACCAGGATTGCGACGAGGATGTGCAGCATTATGTAAACCAGCAGCTTTTGCATGTAGCTCTCCGTGCTTGTGAAGGCCTGCAAACGTCCGCGAAGCTGGAATAGCGAAGAGCCTCTCGGAAGGGCGGTTTCCTCGCTGCTCCGTATTTCAGTGCTCTCCGACATCACAGATTTACTATCTTCCTGACTTCGCCTACATCGGATTGGGGATTGGAGTAAGGGCGGGGGGGAGGGAGGGAGATATTGAAACTGGCTGCACGCTGTGCAAAGCTGCAGGATACTATTTGAACTAGCGATTTGGGGACACAGCGAGGAAGATTCTACCAATCGATTCCGTACCCATTGACGTATAAGTTGAAGAAGTGGTAAATCAAGGATAAGAAACGAAAGGGGAAATACAACGATATGGATTTATAGCGAAGACTATTCGGATTTTATTATTTTAATGTGACTGCGATTTCAAAGAGCGGGCTTCTCACGTCGCAACAAACCTTCTCGAAACCTGGAGGGCTATATCACTCGTCCTTATATCAGATGCCGTTCCTTCACTCCGCCGCGGCGTATTATTGCCGACTTCGCTTGTCAAATCAAAAACAACTTGCTTCTTCCTCTCAGACCTCTCCGACCTCGAAGTGACGGCTGGGGGGGGACTAGTAGAGCTGTTGGTGGCATTTAAAGCTGCTTTGTCCACACCCCCCGCCCCCCTCGAGCTGTTGGATTCTCTCGCATTCGCCTGTGGAAGAGCTTCTCCAAATGCCGGGCTTTGGTCGCCAAAATGCATGAGCTGATGCAGCACCATTGACTGCGGGAAACACGTCGTCTCAGTGGATAAGTGTCAAAACGAGCGGAATGTGGGCTGTTCTTCCTGACCTTCCTTCTCGCCATAGCCTCCTCTAAATGAGCGTTCATAATGAACCTAACACAGCAGCAGGGAAGCGCCCTTGTATTAGCACGGTTTTGGGTGGATGGTGGACGATAATCGCGAGCGCGCCAACGCTCCGAGCCAACCCCCACAGCTGTTACACCTGCATTGCAAATCGGTTGGCTCAGGGTTTGTGTAGTTGGTTTGCGCCTCCAAGATCCAGTTTGAAGCGTGGACGAGGGCCACGCCGCGCAGCAGCAATTCTATCGAGAACAGACAAACAGGGCGCGATGTAGTCAGAGAGGGCTGCACTCAAAACTACTCGTCATCAACAAGAGGACTATTGAAATCCGCGGCGGAGCTCGTAAGATGCTTATGGGCGGTTTTCTGACTCAGCAGCAGGCTCTTCACTTACCAGGAGCGCATTCATTGGCCTCCCAATTCATCGCTTGGCGTTGCAGCTCAGTGTGCGTTGAAACATGCTCGGGGTTTATTTCTGACAACGACGACGACGGACGAGGAGAAAGCAGCCATAGCAGCAGCAGCAGAGTGAGAATCAGTACCATTACGATCACGCGCGCGCTAATGCGTCGTGGCGTGAGTGGGCGTTCGGCACGGATTTCTGGGTGTATTGCGGCCGGAAAGCAAACGGGTTTAACGTACTGATGACAGAGACGAGCTGCTTGTATCTTTCCGTATACTCGTTGTCGCCAGTGAAGAAAATGAAGTTGATGCGCGCGATTTCGGCCCTGTGGGGGGAAGAGGAGTCTGATGGCGCTCTTTTCGGGTATGATGGGATTTATGATTCGCCAAACTAGATCTACCAAAAATCGTCGCTGGGAAATGGGATGCAGACTGACCTGACTTTGTCCCATTTGAACCCGTCCTTTACTACGATAGGCACGATTCGCTTTCCGCACTCCAACGCGTAGTCTACCTCCTGATTGCAAACCTGCAATTGGGGTCGTCGGAGCCCCCGAAATGCTCAGTATGGTGTCCACGAAAAGAGGAGGAGGAGGAGGAGGAGGCGGAAATGTTTAAGAAGATGTCTGTTCCCCCTTTTGCCGTTGAAAAACTTTAGGATCGTCACCACCTTATCCCGTTAAATAGTAGTACCTTTGATTCTATTGCTTCCGGACTTAAGCAGAATACAAACACGCTGCAGTCTAAGATTCCTTTCTCAATTTCCTGAGGTTTTTTCAGCAAAAGGCGGGCGATATGGACACGATGCAATGAAAGTCGTGCTGGCTATGGCTCGTATCATGATATGATAGCTTGCAAGCAAGATGTGAGAACAAGCCTGAGTAACAGCATACGCGGTATTGCATCGTCGCTTCTCCGTACCTTCCACCAGTCGACCCCGCCGGGTATTCGCTTCCAGTCAACCCAGACGCCAAACCCTTGCTTCTCCAGCGAGGCCACGAGTTTTTGTACGAACGGTTTGTTTCTCCGACAATAAGAAACCATGACTTTTATGACCGACGCCTTTGTAGAGCGCGAGCTCACATCCTGCATTGAGAAGAAGCGGTTGCGGCTCGAGGAAAGTGGGTCTAGGGGTGCGTGAGGTGCAAACATACCGTGCGGCTATTTCTGGCTCTGTTTCGAATGATTGCAGCTGTGGGTGAATGCAAGCGGTCGCCTGGCTTTCTTGCTGCTCTGGGGGACCGTCGCTTTATTCTCTGAAAGAGTGGATTGCGTTAGCTGTGTTGCGTGGTAGAAAAATGGAGCGTCCCAGGAATTTGACTTACAAGGCTCGCCATGCTACTTCGCCTCTGGCGCTGAGGGGGAATTAGGAGGTATTCGTGAATATTTATGGTACATATGTGTATATATATATATATATATATATATATATATTGTTGAGAATATATATCGCTAGATTTTAGTGAAAAATCACACACACACACACACACACACACACACATACAGAGAGAGAGAGAGAGAGAGAGAGAGAGAGAGAAATAGAGAATGTATATATATATATATATATATATATATATATATATACACATATATAATATTGTTCAGAATATATATATATATATATATATATACATATATATAATATCGCTAGATTTTAGATGAAAAATCATACACACACACACACACACACACACACACAGAGAGAGAGAGAGAGAGAGAGAGAGAGAGAAGTGAGAGAGAAATAGAGAGATATCCCTAAATACAGTAACACTTTCAACACCAGCCTACCTGTGGAGAAATATCGTCATTGCCCGTTGTCTTGATTTGAACAGTGAAAGACCTCTTCAGCTTCTTTTCCTGCTTACTCCGTGGAGGAGATGGTTTCTAGAAAAGCGCAAAATATTCAATTAAAGATGAAGCCGTACGCAGCTGTAATGTGCGGAGTCACCTCTCCTGAGACCTCGCTTCGGGGAGATGTTGGGCGGGAAGATGCCATCCCGTGATATGTCGCAAAGCCGAATCGACGATGGTACAGTGTGGTCACTTATATATGATACGAAAAAAAAACTCGTCTGGTGCCTCAACCCCCTCTAGAAAACTAGCTCGCCATCACGACGCGAAGCGCATCATCTCCAAACCTCACTGGCGAGGGCCGGACATTCATCGAAATCGATAGTGTATGAGCAGAGACGGGAACAATGATCGATCTCCGTTCAGTTGCAGACCTACAGTTACCTGAACCCCGAAAATGCACTGCGACATCACTATTCTCATGTCGTTCAGGACAAAAACGGCCGCATTATTATGGGATAATCTTAGTATCGGATATTTTCAAAATGAAATCCAACGTTTGCTGCATGGCATCGTTGTCCTTTAGGTGTTTTCCAATTGACCCGCATGTGCCCGCTACTACCCGGCACAAACAACTTTGCCGTGATTCAAATTTGCCACCGCTGCAGTTTCACGGCCATGTTGCCTTTAGGTCATCAATGCAGTAGAAATTCATCCTGCGACAACATTTTGTAGGCATTTTTTTTAGCTAGAAATGACAAAATTGACAATTGCAAGAAAGATCGATTAGAGAGCATCCCTCTCACGCATCAAGAGGAGGGAGGGAGAGAGAGAAAGACCAAAGCCAGTAGGCTTTCGTTCCACTCTGGGCCAGGTGCATTGAAATCATCACACAGATGGACTCCAAATCTCTGACCAGGGAAGAGTTTGAGGATTTCTCTGGTGAGGGTCTAGTGCAATGGCTCCGTGCGAATGCCGGTGCTCTCAAAGCAAAGCCAAACATTATTAAGGTTCGAACATTGACCCGCATCTCCCCCCCTTCCTCCTCCGACAAAGTCACACACATCACTAGCAAAGACCCGAGTGTTTAGTCACGCAAGTTTTCATTGCACATAAATATTCCAACACGTCATCGGTGATGACACGGAGACTTAACTGATGTTGCGGCATCCACAGATGATAGAGGACAACGACCTCACAGGTGAGGCTCTGTTGGAAATGACCCCGGATGACGTGAAAGAGATGGTTGAATGCAAGAAGATGGGGCCACGAATGCAACTAAAGATTCTTGTAAAAAAACTCAAAAAAATGTTCGAAAAACCAGATACCAGAGAACCCTCATCGCAAGTAAGAGCAAGAAAAGCGCAAGCATTTGGACCCTAAATCCCCTCTTCCATAGAATGCATATTGTGCTTCATCACGATTTTAGAAATGCAATTGGAAAATCGCACTTAGCATCATCCATGCAATTCTAAATTCTAAATTATGATTATTATAATTATAATTAATTAACAACACTATGACTACCAACGAAAACTGTTACTGTTTATTGTTATCATAACGAATTGAGCATAAATGTTAGTTCTAATTTTCATGATCATCTCCGTGGATTCTCCCTGCCAGATCATCTCTTTTAACCCCCCACCCCCCCCCGCTCCCTTTCTCTTTGTTTATGTCTAAACACTCTCTGACTCTCTTTGTTTTGGCTTCCCTCCTTGTATCACATCGACCTTCTTTCCACGTTTCTCTGAACCCCTAGAAATCTCCGTCACACGCAAAACCAATGGTATCGGCCGAGCAGCTCCCAGCCCGCATCGCGTACGTATCGTCTTCTCCGATAAACGAGGCCGACAATAAGGCACTGGATTTCCAAACTGAGTATGAGCTGATGCGGGAACTCATCAGAGTTTTTCCCAAATTTCAGTATTCGACTTACCGTGCGACTGAGGAGCAAATAGATACTGCTATCGGCTCGAATTGTTTTTGTCTCCATTTCTCTGGGCACGGCGATCCTGAGAAGGGTCTCTGCATTGAAGGTGGCCCAGCGATTGGAAAAACCAGCAAATACCTTGATGGAAAAGCCCTTGCGGAAATGTTCAGAAGGAATCGAAATGGACGGCCTAAGATTGTGTATCTAGCGGCATGCCATAGCGAGATTGTAGGCAAAAAACTCATAGAAGATGGATTAGTGAGCCACGTCATAGCTTGTCGAGGAAAGGACGAACTCAGCGATTACGGTGCCCCGGTATTTGCGGGTATATTTTATCAACGGTTGCTACAAGGGCACTCTGTATCAGAAGCTTTTGAACAGGCCAAGCGAAGACTCCGTGTGATAGCTCAACAATGTAAAAACCGAGCGCTTTTTTACCTGGAGGAGCATCCCAAGCCATCATCAATCGCAGCCAAGCTCGAGGAAAAACTCAAGTCTCTGCATGCGCAATACACAACATACAATGCAAAGTGGAAGGTAGAACGAGACTTTCGGATCTTCTGCGAGGAAGAAAACATCAATCAGGAAGTACAAGAGGAGCTCCTTTGGGCAGATTTAGCTGAGAATGAAGTAGACAAATTGATACTTCTACCCCGGTCCACTGACAACGATGAAGTTCACAACGTGACATACGAGTTCAGGGAGTTGGAACAAATCGAGCCCAAAACGGGATGGATCCCAGATCCAGATCCTGGGTCTTTCTTCTCACGAGATGTAGTGAAGAAGCAGTATCGTGAAATCTTGGAAAATTGCAGGCTTTCCATAAAGAACGACCATGCTGTTTTCAGGAAAACGTTTGCAACTCAATGGATCCAAATCGTAGGTGGGAAGGGTAGCGGGAAATCTGTTTTGGCGGAGGTGGTAGCCCGGTCCATGTGGCATGACAACGACGGGCCAGATGCTATCTATTGGGTCATGATTGTGTTTTCCGTGCATGTTTGCACGCGTGTATGTAATGGGTTTATTCTGTGCACATAAAATGGATGCAAGATTTCATTCGAATACAATTCATGTACGTTCGAGGTGTTGTTAGCGTATTCGTAACGGTTATGGCATTTTTTCTTCAGGTGGACCTTACCGGTATTGCTGATGAAAAGGGTGTTTTATCGGCGGTTGCAAAAACGACATGTTCCGATAAAAGCCACCATTTGATAGCAGGAGATCCTCTCCATTCGCTCAAAGATAAAAAAGAAAAACGAATCTTACTGGTACCTTTTTCGTTTGAATAGATGAATGTTATGAGGGTGTCTAGTGTTGAGGTTGAACCCAGGTGAAATTTTTGTCTTATAGATTTGCGACAACGTATCCAATTTCCTTGGACCGCAAGCATTTCACCAGATTCTAAAGATCAGCAAATCTCTATTGCTGTTTACTACGTCAAGGAAGAAAATTGATTACCCTTGTTGCAAGGTACAAAATGATCTTCTATCAGAGTTAATCATTGTGAAAAATTGTCATCATATTTTTTTCGGTTCAAGCAGTAATTGACACGTATACTTGCAGGCTGTGGAGATGAACCCTTTGTGTAAAGAGCGATTCAAGAAACTGTTTCTAATACATTTACACTCGAAGTTCATTGCTACTCAAGGCCTAAAATCTTACCATTTTTCAACGCTTTACAAAGGTGTCGTTACTTTTTAGAGTCGATGTTGGCGGATTGGGTTGACAGATACACCCATTGGACATGCATGTTCGCAGACGTAAAGGTTGGCAAGGATGTACGCAATCCTGCTCTGTGCACAAAATTGGCGGAACGAATGCTGAGAACAGCTGTTTCTTCGGCACCCGGGAGCCAAAAGATGGTGATTGAGGACAAACAGCATCTAGTCCGCGTTGCAGGGATGCTCATAGAGGAAGAGAATAAGAAAGAAAAGGTTGGTACGGTTTTTTGGGAGTATCAGTGTGTACATTTACATCTTCATAACATTTAGTTCATTGTGCATCTACACAAAAACGCGCCGACATTTTTTTCTTTCCTCCCCCCTCGGTCGGTACAGGACCCATCCCCCATTTGCCTTCCCTCCTTTCCACGAGGAAACCGCGTGGCATCTAAAACTTGATCTTTACATCTGTGTGTGTACATTTCATTTTTAAATTAAATTTCAGATGAGACTCCGAGCTTCAATGACGCTCATCCCCGGCCCAGACCAAGTGTCTTTCTTCGTTGGGCGGGAGAAAGTAGTCAAGCAGGTTTTGGATGAACTCAAAGATACCAGCAAACAAGTGCATCTGCTCTGTGGCCATGGGGGCATTGGGAAGAGCCAGTTGGCCGTCCGGTTGTTCGACGCCCTCATTGAGACCGGTCAATACTCTTACGCGTTTTGGCTAGATTGCCAAACAACTGAGCAGCTCAAGATCGGGTACATGCGCATCGCTGAGAAGAACATCCCAGGCCTGCACGTTGTTGACAAAAAGGACATCAAATCGGCTATCCAAACCATCAGGGAACGAATCGAGACTGAACGCTGCCTCCTGGTGTTCGACGATGTTGGTGATTGCAGTGACATAGCTGAGTTCTTACCTAGGAACAAAGGACACGTGATCCTAACGTCTAGAAACAGCAAAACCACCGATTGGAGTCTGGACGTCAAACGCTGGCCGATTGACGGGCTCATGGATGAAGAAGACCTGGTGCAGTTCGCCCGCAAATTCGGCCTAAAAATGCCCGACCCAAAAGACAGAGATGCGAAGGACTGCATGGAGTACCTGAAAACCGAGTTCTCGGGTATGCCCGTGATCCTAGCGCAATTCTTCAGCCACTGCAAAGAGATGGGCTACTGCAAGGTAGCAGATCGCATCGAGAATTTGCGAAAGAAGCAGTCTCTAGGAAGGAAAAAGTTTCTGATTAAGAACCCCAACAAGAGCATCAGGTACGGACAGAGCATCGTCGAAGTGGTCTGCTAGAACCTGGACGCTATCAAGCACACCGCTGCAAGTTCGTGCGTGGACTGCCTCGCGTTGTTGCGTTCGCTCGCGTACCTGGATCCGAAAAATATTCCATTGGAACTGGTTCTTCTTCTAAAATTTGACGAATCGCCCAATCAGGTTGAGGATATCAAGGATTGCAAGGAAGATGAAAAGAACGATGACGGGCAGCTGACTGTCTCTGAAGAGGACGAAGACGTGCGCGTCGCGTTAGCGCTTCTAAAGCGTTATTCCTTGATACAATGGAGCCAAGAAACCAATTGTATAAACATGCACGCTGTCACGCAAGAGATAGTGAGGTACCTGCAGCCACAAATTAACATTGGAAATCTGGTTGAAGCCCTGACTGCCTACGGAGGAGACTATAGTGAATCTCACAACCGCCAGGAAGAATGGGCTACAGTGCTCCAGCACGGAACCACGCTGCACAAGTCCTCCAAAGCAGAACACAGTTGGCGGCTAGCAAGGGCTTTAGGAAAGGCCTGTGCCGTTGCATGCCTTTATGATAAAGCTTTACGTTGGTTCAGATTAAGCGCCAAACTCGCTGAAACTGAAACTAAAGCATTAGTTTCTACTGAATCAAAAACAGAAAATGTACCAGAAATGGCTAGCATCTACTACAGCATCGGCACAGTGTACGATAGCATGGGGAAGTACCCGGAGGCGCTGACGGAATTCAATAAGAGTCTTGATATGAGGTTGAAGGTGTACGGCACGGAGAAGCCCCATCCGGATGAGGCGACTAGCTACAACAACATCGGGGGAGTGTACTATAGGATGGGGAAGTACCCGGAGGCGCTGACGGAATACAAGAAGAGCCTTGCTATGAGGTTGAAGGTGTACGGCACGGAGAAACCCCATCCGGATGTGGCGAGTAGCTACCACAACATCGGCGCAGTGTACTATAGGATGGGGAAGTACCCGGAGGCGCTCACGGAATACAAGAAGAGTCTTGGTATGAGGTTGAAGGTGTACGGTAAAGATAAACCCCATCCGTATGTAGCTGGTAGCTACAACAACATCGGCCTTGTGTACGATGGCATGGGGAAGTACCCGGAGGCGCTCACGGAATACAAGAAGAGTCTTGGCACCTATTTGAAGGTGTACGGCACGGAGAAACCCCATCCTTCTGTGGCGATTAGCCACAACAACATCGGCGTAGTGTACAAAAGCATGGGGAAGTACCCGGAGGCGCTCACGGAATACAAGAAGGGTCTTGGTATATATTTGAAGGTGTACGGCACGGAACAACCCCATCCGGATGTGGCGACTAGCTACAACAACATCGGCATAGTGTACCGTAGCATGGGGAAGTACCCGGAGGCGCTGACGGAATACAAGAAGAGTCTTGCTATGAGGTTGAAGGTGTACGGCACGGAACAACCCCATCCTTCTGTGGCGACTAGCTACAACAACATCGGCGGAGTGTACGAAGTCATGGGGAAGTACCCGGAGGCGCTGACGGAACACAAGAAGAGTCTTGCTATGAGGTTGAAGGTGTACGGCACGGAGAAACCCCATCCGGATGTGGCTCAAAGCTACAACAACATCGGCATGGTGTACAAAGTCATGGGGAAGTACCCGGAGGCGCTGACGGAATACAAGAAGAGTCTTGCTATGAGGTTGAAGGTGTACGGCACGGAGAAGCCCCATCCGGATGTGGCGACTAGCTACAACAACATCGGCGGGGTGTACGATAGCATGGGAAAGTACCCGGATGCGCTCACGGAATACAAGAAGAGTCTTGCTATGAAGTTGAAGGTGTACGGCACGGAACAACCCCATCCGGATGTGGCTACTAGCTACCGCAACATCGGCCTTGTGTACGACAGCATGGGGAAGTACCCGGAGGCGATCACGGAACACAAAAAGGCTCTTGACGTGTACTCTGCCTGCCAAATGCATGATGATGGTTCCAAATGCAAAGCTATGATGTCCTCACTCATGTCAAAATGCAAAAAATGAAGAAAAAGGAAGGAAGGGCAGGAGGAGACGCATCACTGCAAAACCGAGAAACCAAAAAGGGAAAGGTCGACATGGAAAGAAATGGGGATGTGGCCTGACACTCCACCTGTCAAAAAGTCAAGAGAACCACTGCACGTGCGAACATGCACGAAAGCCATGCATCTTGGTGAGGAGAGATGAACAAATGGACGCACGGCCATGACCGCCGCATTTCGTGCTGCTCTGATGCACTTCATTTGGCTTTGGGAAATTGTTGTCATTGTTGTTGACTGCACATTGTGCACCAGAATTGATGCGCATTGCAACGCCAGGAACAACCGCCCCACACTTTGCATGCACACGATGAACACGCAACACCATTGTGGTCGGTCATGACCACCAAGCGCGTGCTTGCATCAGGCAGCATGCTAGGCATGTGGTTTTGTTCAAGTTTGGTGTTGGCACCAGTGTGTCAGTCATGCACGTTTGCACGTGCAATGCATGCATGCTTGCGCATTTGCATTGGGCAGTGCGACAGGCTTTCCAAGTCATGCACACATTGGGTGGCATGCACAGGTTTGGCTTTCATCATGTTTTCTTTTGTGCACAAGTTTGTGCATGCATGTGGGCCTGTCTGTGTTGATGCGCGTTGGCATGCAAAGAGGTGCATGTTGCATGCGTGGCATGGGGGTTTCTGCACGATGTCACATGGGTTCAGACAACACGTTGGCATGATGTGACATGTTGGCATCATGCAGGTGATGGTTGCATTCTTCTGGTGTGGCTTGATGATGAAGCACATGGATGGGGGACAAAAGACCCGCGTGCGAGCGGCAATGTCCCATTGGGAGCTTGTTTGGCATGCATGCTTGAGCTCACAATGCATTTTCATCATCAGGGTTTCAGTGTTTTGTGTTCAATGGCATTGATTGCATCAACGTGCAAGCACAAGCATCAGCTAGCAGCGCGTCTGTTGGCTAATTGCACTGGTGGTGGCCTGTGCATCTGTGTGCAGCATTGCGCCCACGTTGGAGTGTGGGGCGATGGAAGTGCGCATGGAATCGCTGTTGCCGGAATGCAAGCTGGCGCATCAAGAACAAGACTTTGGCAAAACAATTGCTGCGCTGCAGGATGCAAATGGCGCCAACCATTCACTGGTGCGGTCGCGGTGCAAGATCGTCGATGGTGCGCTGCATCGTGTGGGAGCTTTCCAGGTGGGCGGTGGCATCCCGCTGCAGCTGTGTGTTCCAGCTGCGGATCACATCAAAGTGATGCAGGCTCACCACGTTGACAACGTGTCAAATCATCGCAATGCGAATGATTTGGCTGCCCGGGTTTTGCGTGCTCATCGTTGGCCCGGGCTAGCGGGCTGCAGCGGGATTGCCGCAAGTTTGCAAGGGGCTGCCGAGTGTGTGTGCGGACCAAGACACGCATGAGGCAGACCCCTCACCAGCAACATGCGGATGCGGAGCTCAATGGCATCATTGCGGTTGACACCATTGGTCCTGTTGAAGGGACCAAGCATTGCATCCAGACGCTTTGTGCAATGGCTGTTGGATGCATTCATGCGCGAGCTGTCAAAAGAATCAGCTCAGCCAAGACTGCAGATTTTGTCATGACTTGCATTTTGCAGCATGGTTGCCCTGAAAAGATCCTTGTGGATCAGGGCCCGGAAAATGCAGGGAATGTGATGTCACATCTGCAGAACGGGCTGAGGCCAAAGTTCCTCAAAATGTCGGCTGAGAACAGCCAAGGGAACTCGGTTCTGGGGCGCAAGCCCAGAGCCACAAATGATGGGATTGTGGCTGTGCTGCTCCAGAACCTTGACGATGCGAAGAATTGGCACAGGCACCTGGACATGGTTGCACTTGGTGTCAATGCCACCACCGATGAAAATGGACATTCTCCCGCGAGGCTTTCACTTGGACATCAACCAAGATTCCTCGCGGACATGAATGCTGAAAGTCTTGGTGCCCCGGCTAGCCGGATGTGGTTCAGTTGGATGAACGTGTCCAGGGCTTGAAAAATTTCGCTTGCTTCATGCTGCGCTCAAGGAAGACTGCAAGCCAGTGGAAAATTTCCGCCGCAATGACAAACTTCCCGTCCAAGATTCTTTTGCGGTTGGAGACCTCGTTTGGTTGCACCGCAAAGAGAACAGAAGCCAGAATGTTGTGACGAAAAAGCACCAAGTTGACAAGACGGGGCCGGTCACCATTGTGTCGAAAAGCAAGAGGGGGAACACTTGTGTTGTTGTTGACCTCGCTGCGGGACATGAAAATGATGTTCATGCCAAGTGCCTCTCACCGCATGGTGCCTTCAGGGAGCTCCCTCCGCTGCAGGAAGTCTCCCCGGATGACGTGAGCGATGATGTTTCTGATCGTTCTGATGGTTCTTCTGGTTCTTCAGAATCTGTTGGAACGGAGGGGGGACGAATTTCGCGAAGTGACATTCCACCTGGTGAACGCAGCCGCAAGAAGGTGGATTTTGGCCCTTTTGTTTCTTGGGGCATGACCCCTCATTTTTCTTCTTGGAAGGGAGGGGGGGGGAGTGGTGTGGTCGGTCATGACCACCAAGCGCGTGCTTACATCAGGCAGCATGCCAGGCGTGTGGTTTTGTTCAAGTTCAGTGTCAGTGCCAGTGTGTCAGTCATGCACGTTTGCGTGTGCAATGCATGCATGCTTGCGCACTTTCCGACACCATGTGTCTTTGGCAATTTGTCGATTCGGTGAATTGCAACGTGACTCATGGTGCCATGTCACCATGAGTCACAGAGGCCATGTTGTCGCACGCAAGCACAATCCCCGATGTTGTCAACAACATCATTGAATTCAACTTGTGGTGCACACGTTTTGCTGCACCACAACTCCAAAAAAAACTCGGCAGCGCTTTCTGTTTCCGCGCCAAGTTCCGATTTCGGCGCCAAAACCAAGAACCTAGCTCGCACAATGACCCCCCACCAATTGAACCCTGACCCCAAGCCTGCCTTCCCATGCGAGGGCAAAAAAAGAGTGGAAAGAAAAAGGGCAAGCGCTTCAAGGCGTCCGGCAGTGGACTGAAGCGGAAGGTTGTTGCAGTTTGCGTGTTTTTTTTGCCTTTCAGTTCTCACACCTCGCTGCATTTTTTGCAAGGCGACAGTGACAATCTCTTTTTAAGTCGAAACTCAACAATGCTTCCCCACAAATCCACCATTGCTACTTCAATCTATCATCCTAGCGCTGCATCTCCATGTTCATTGCTTTTAACCAAAGGCGACGGAAAGAAAACCAACCTGAAAGTGCGGCATAATACAACAAATGACATTCTAAACTTGCACAGCGAGTCGATCTGTAAAGGCGGGATGTTCCAGGTGCTACTGTTAGATATTCATTGAGGGGTGAGGGGTGAAAGGGTCAAAGGGGCTTGGGTGAGAGAGAGAGAGAGATTCAAATAATCAGGGGGCTGCAGTTTTTTTAGTCCTCTATGCTTTATCGTCTTGGCCGCAGTAGTTGCTATGGTTTGCCGTTTATTCATTGGAGCGAATGGTGTGATTTAGGTCGCCTCCCAATTTAATTGCCTCGAGTTTGTGAATCCTTCAGTAACCCCTGAGGATGGGGTTGCGAGCTACGCTCACGATATGACCCAAGGTAAGGGGATGATGATGATGATGATGATGATGATGATGATGATAATCTTAGAATCTAGAAGTTTTGTGATTAGCCGAGAATTACCTCTTCAGGAGAAATGTTTAATAAAAATTCTTCGTAATCGATTTTATGCTCTCTGATAGGTCCCGCATGCGCCATTGCTGCTGGGCCTGCTACCGCCTACCACAACTATTTTGTGAAGGTACTGGCGATAAAAGGGAGGTGGGAGAGAGGGAGGGAAAGGGGGGGGAGATTTGAAAATGATAGTACATAAATAGTAATATCATCGTCACGTGTACCTCTTCTTTTCTTCTTACACCGGTCGGTAGATGGGGAAGGAGAGGGGGCAAGTCAGAGATAGGCAAATCGACAACCTCTCAGCGCTTGCGAATGAGCTCAAGAATAAGGAAAAACGCTACTGGGCGGTCATACACACACACACACACACACACACACATATATATATATATATATATATATATATATTGATATATTAATAGCGTGTGTGTGTGTGTGTATGTGTGTGTGTATAGAAATAGGAGATATATGATGATGCTGATGCAACAAGTTAATATCGATTTAACAAACCCTCGCTCCTTGATCCATAATCACTCTCATCGCTATCTCACCCTTACCATCTTCATCCTTTTCATATCTCCGCCCTCTCCTCCTCCTCCTTCTTCTTCTTCTTCTTCGTCCTCCCTACCATCATCACCCATGCGTCAACCATCGCAGATGATAAACGGGTACGTCAACTCCGCTCCGAAGGTGTTGTTTCCATTCCTAACCCTTCCTGCACTAATGAGCACACCACATGTATGGCGAAATAACGGCTTGAGAGAGTGCTCATGCATTAGCACGTGAAATCTACCTTCCTCCTAATCTCCAATCATATTTGTCCCCCCTCCTTCTCCCTTGCCTGAATTCCCTCTTATCATCACGCATGGCATCGGTCGTAGGCCCTGCAGAGACTTAACGAGGCAATTGAGAGCTACGATGACGTCGATAAACTACGGTGATGATGATGACGATTCCCCTCGATTAGATCCCCTGCTCTCTCTCATCCCCTCCCCATCTGTAATGATATTGTCCTCCTTGTGCTTGTACCAGCTCGTTGGTCAAAATAGGCCTTCAATACGGGGCCGAAGTGACCTTCAGAAACAGGTGTGATGTAGAAACAGGTGTGATGGTATAAAGTTGCTTTTCCCTGTCATCTTTGCTGTTTGTTAATATCACTAATATGGAAGCGACGCTGTGGTCGTCGAAGGTTATCGTCATTCTTCACCGCTGCTTATTATGCATATATACGCGTATGCTGTTGCTGGCTTTCCTGCTGCTGATCCTCCTCCTCCTCCTCCTCCTCCTCCTCCTCTTGCTGCTGCTGCTGCTGCTGCTGCTGCTGCTGCGAATACTTTATTACGAAGAACGTATAATAACACCGTGGAGGTCATCGAGGAGAATGAGGAGGAAGGAGAACATGCCGAGGGGGAGGCAGCTGCTCCGAAAAATGGAAGGAACACCGTTTCTCAGGCGTTCTGCTCGGCCCTTAGCATCAGGTGATGAGAGGCTAAGGATATGATAAAGCTCATGGAGCAGTAGTAGTAGTTGTAGTAGTAGTGGCTCTGTAGCTTCCAAGGAGCTTTGTTGTGTATCGATATGGTCAAGTCAAACTTCAAAGATTTAAACAAGACCG
>ADNK01003559.1:0-11140 GCA_000320545.1 Bigelowiella natans CCMP2755 | reverse complement strand
TGCGGATGTTTGGCATCCAGTCCTTTTTTGTTTGCGTTGCAATTTTGAACGGACTTGATTTGTTAGGCATTGCAAGAGCACACGGATAAATCCAACGAGGATCGTTTTGAAGAGAAGGTATGAGGGACAACTTGGCCCAACGCGAATGCTCTCCGCAAGTTCTTGACGCCTAGATTCCTTTTGTGCTTCTACAATGGCTACATTACAGGCGTGAACAAATTCTGAGACGGTGTTAGGACAAAGACGCAAGCGAATCTCACAAAGATACAAAGAGGTGAAATATCCCTCGATGACTCTCCAACATTTGCCTCTCGTTGCATGAGAGCCACAGTGTTGTACAGCATATTTTAGATTGGGAAGAGCCTGGCCTCTGCTGCTTGCAGGATGCTCGTTGTTTGTCCAACGTTTTGGAAGTTTAAGTTGTTCATCGAACGGTTTGACGTTGTCTATACTTTTTAGGGGTAGTTGGCCCAGGAACGTACGCAGAACATTGTCCCACAGATGCTCAGCGAATAAATGGTGTCCTTTGCGCTCATTAATGCGATATGGATACAGCTTGCCACTCTTGTATGCTTTATTGTCCACAAGGTAGTCTTTTACACTTTTGTGGTTAAGCTGAATAACCCATTTGTAATCTCTCTTAGGTGGACTTCGTAGTAGTCCCGCAATTTTCTCTACTCTATCGTATACTCGATTGAACATTGGTTCAAACAAGTTTTCGAAGCTGGCCTCATAGTCTCTATCTCTGCTGTGTAGTAGCATCTCGGTGATTTCCCACAGCTTTAGTTCCCTTTGAGCAGAGACTGTGACTTCAAGAATAACTTTGAGAAGATCCTTCTGAAATTCATCTTCTGAAATAACACGCTCGAAGCAGCTGTGGTAGTAAGCCTCTAATTTAACAGGGAGTGATTTGAGAACTTTCAATAGATTTTTATCCTTTATATTCTCGAACACATCTTCATTATTCTTAAAAACTAAGTTTGCGTACAAGAACATTCCCTTAGCCTTTTCAAGAATGATGTTGGTATACTCGTGGAGGCCCTGATCTGCGATATTTCTCTCTTTCAGCTCGTGCTCCACATAACGCCGGACGTCAGCAATGTTATCTTTGTTTTCACACTCAATCTTCAGAGGCTCATAAAGGTCGAGCTCTTCTTTCACTTTGACTTCAGGTCTGCTACTAACCGCCACTCCTACCCAGCTAGGCAAATCTTGCAATCGTCTGCGGAGGATTCTCAAAATCGATGAATTTGCATCCTCTAGCTTAGCCTCATCAAGTGCATCAATAAGTAGCACTATCTTTTGGTTGGGCGTCTCATTAAATTTATTCTTGAAGGGATATCGGAAGAATCTATCCCAATTACCATTTGCGTCCCCGCCTTCAGTCCCTCCATTCTTCGAAAGTTCTTCATATACTTTCTCCTTATACCATGGTAGCCTTTCGGTGAGTTGGTGCGCAAGGGAGAGCAGAATTTTCTCTGTTTGCCTCGAATTTTCTCGTGTGTGGCTACAAAAGTGCACGGCTAGAATGTTGTCTTTAAATTTATCAGCCAAATGAGCCATAGATACCGTCTTGCCCATACCCGGACCTGCGCAGATCCACATCACTCGACTCTTACTCTCTTTTTTTAGAAGCCAATTTTTGAAATCTATGTCGATGAATTGACGAGTATTTTCCAAGTACGGTTCGAGATGCTCCTTCAAATCCCTTTTAGGATTGATGTAGTTCTGCTGTAATTCATTCTTAATTTTTTCGTTCATCGTTTCGTCTTCTGCAAGTTTTTTCCTAAGCAAAGGCTCTTTGAGCAAATTCAATAGAATCGCACCCACATCGTTGTTTTTTTCTCCATAGTATTCTTTCTTAAGCTCTTTTAGCTTCTTCCATTTATTATATAGCAATTCGAAAGCAGATGCTTGCTTTTCTGTAGCATTCACGGCGGCGAGTGTGAGGGGATCTTTTAGTTGATTTATTGCAGCTTGTCTAGATTTCAAAGCGTTATGCAAGTCAAGTAGTGCCCAAAAGGCTCCTGGGGCTTTTGTATGCCATGTAGCATCTTTGAATCGTTCTCTAGTCCAGTCAGAACAGGATTTCTTAAATTGTGCGTCGCCATCCTTGGATTCAAGAAGGTGGATGATGTGATACGTGCATTCATAGCACAATGCGACGAAGCCATCTTTCTTTTGAAAGTCTTTGATTCTGTCTGTGTAATCTTGAAAACTTTTGTTGCCATTCAAACACTCACTGGCCAGGCCCTCCATTTCCATTACCTTTTCGTACCATTTTTTGCGCTTGAACTTTGGAACACCTTTCCAGCCATCTTTTACACTTGAAATCCCGTCTTCAATCTTGTCGAGATCTCCAAAAAATTGAGCAAATCCTGCACCACCACTGAGAATGTTATGCCCTCCTTTGACAATCTTGTAAATGTTAACTGCGTATGCCCTGAGTTTCTCCCACTTGCTGGGATCTGCTTGAAGAAAGGCTAAGATTTGTTCAATCATCCTTGCTTGGTGTACTAAAGGATAGTGCTTGGAGGATTTGACTCTCTTTAATTTTTGACGAAAACCGCTGAACAGTTTCTTGCGACGACCGTGCTGTTTGCTATCCTCCAACACCTGTTGATTTTTTTAAGAAGTAATGCTGTAACAATGAACTAATCAATAGCCATAAATACTTGAGAATAAGATAGGCAAAATTGGATGGAGCAAGATTACATTTACTTGTAATAGATCATCCCAACATTTGTAGATAATGACCTTTTTCATTATCATTGTGATTTGAAATAGCGAACCTAGTACATGGGAGTAGAATTCGGATTCCTTATAGGTGTATGGACAAGATTTATACGCCCTCTCTTTCGTTTCATCGTCCAGTAGAAGGCCCAACGTTCTACAAAACATTTCAACTTTGAATCTACTATGAAATGGAGACAGGGAGATTGAATTCATATAAACACCTAAGACATTCAGGGACGTAGAAAATGAAAGGAATATGGAACAAAGAATAACAGGCTAGTGGAAATGGATTACCTCTCAGACAAGTTCTGCAATGGAGTGACGTCTATTCCGAAAACTCTAACATCAAGCTTACTCAACATCTTATTAAGCCCGGCATACAGTAGCGTGCGTGACAAATGATCTAATTCCTCGTCTTTCAATATCGTTGTCCAAGTTACAAAGTAAGTCCTCAAGAATTCCAGTATGTCTTTATCTGCAGAATCCACTTGATTTGATGATATTGGTTGTAGTTCTGACAGTTTCGCATATTCCATGATCACTTGGAACTTATTTTTTAATTTATTCGATTGTTTGAACTTGCTTAGAAAATATTTGTTATATTCCGGTAGTCTATAACAAGATATCAACACAGAGATATGTAAGAATGAGAACTAATTGTTGTACAAGTATAAAGCATTTTACAAATGCAAATGAAATTATTAGATGGTACTACATTAACAAGATTTATACGACAAATACATCCTCTCTTTCCCCTCACACGCGCACGCCCACGCAAACGCACACACACACACACACACGCACACACACACGGATTGACATAGAGTGAGAAGGAGAGAGAGAGAGAGAGAGAGAGAGAGAGAGAGAGAGAGAAAATTAGTATAGAGACAATAATCTAGCCTGATTAGAGTTTCTATGGCGAAAATTAAACATAGAGGAAAGTGTAGGTGATGATTGTGGTCAATTGAAAACTTACAATGCAATGAGGCGCTGCATCTTCTCTGCTGAAACATTGTTACTACCACGATCATTAATGGTATCTACAAATTCTCCGGTGGACATGATTTTGAATTCGTTCAAAATCGCTTCTTCGCCAGACTGACAACAGAACAAACAATGAAGTAATGATGCAAATAAATGTTGCATTGATCCGTACATCCGTACATGTTGACATCATCATTTTATTGCCTTCACATTACGAGTGGAATTTGACCATATTAGATTCTTCTAGTTTGTTTCTCGATCAGATGCCTACGAATGAGACCTTGTTAGGTAAATGCATCGGCTGATAGATTTGGAAAAATACCACATGATGATGAATGTACTTGACTCGTCAAATAACATTGTTGTGTATGTAACATGTGACCACTACATAATTTCATTCATCACAACCACGCACACGCACAGCAACAGTACTGTGATGGTGAAAATGGCGGTCCACGTTCTTTGGATTTGCAATGAAGGAGCATAAATAGCAGTCCTTCAGATTTGTAAGGAGGAATAAAGAAAAGGTGGACAAATGTGATGTCGCAGAACATGTTTGGAATACCAGCGATGGTGATAGGCTTCTTTCAAATGTGCGTTAGATCTACGAGGAAATGCAAACGAATTTATTCACAGCGACAACAACATGTCATCAGGGGCAGCATCTAAGTGCTCTCATTCGGTGTTCAGACTTCCAAAGCGTAGATCTACTTGCATTCCTGATGGTTTGCCATGGCGAAAAGGACACTCCCTTGCAAACGGCACCAAGAATAGACTAGAAATGGATGCGACATGATGAAAAACTTGAATCGTTGGTGCTGCGCAGGTGGAAGATGATTTCTGCAGATTCCAAGCTCTTTGTGGTTGTCGCTCCCTTAAATTGATGCGCAAATAGGATTTCATGCTCCAGAACAATGTCTGTTGGTATTTCCATCATTTCACAATTCTTTGGAAAGGAATGGGGTCTCTGGCTTTGCCATTTTTCTGGCTTTCACTTCTTGCTTCACATCCTGTTGATGCAACTTGGAACAAAGAAGTAGCTCAGCTTTCATCCTCTCCTAAAAGCAGGGTAAGCTAAAAAGCTACAACTGGACACCACAGTGCATGCATTGATTCTTTTTTTCTTTAGGTAGCTAGTCTATCTGAAGCTCAGGATGCCTTATGGGATGGGCGAAATGTTGTAACAATTAGCAATGTTACAGAAATAGCAGAGAATTTCGGAATTCCATTTGTTCACGATATTCACAAAGGCCCCAAGGTCAGCATCCAGACGATGGGAATGTTCGATTCAGGAACAAATTTGTTAGACATGTATCTCAAGAAGAACTTCAATCGGATACACAGCCATGAATTTTGGAAACACTTTCCACCTGTAGAGCGACAGAACGTTGGAGGACTTGCAGAGAAGTGGGTCGATAAGCATCTAAAGGATAGAAATGCATATGTCATTATTATGGTAAGGAATCCTATCTCGCACATTGTTTCATGGAGGAAGGATGGATACAACATAGATTTATGTGCATATCAAAACTGGGATAAGATCCTAAGGGAGCCCTGTCACATGCAATGGAGGTTCAGATGGGATAAAAGCGTAAAATGGCAAGTAGACTTTGGAGCCCCTGGTCTAGTATCTGTGTGGAATGACTATGTCAAGGGTTATGTAAAGCTACTCAAGAAATATCCAAAGAAGGTTCTGATTTGTAGGTATGAAGATTTGGTAGTCCACCCTGAATTAGAGATTGCGCGAATGGCAAAGTTTATGAATATCCCCCTTCCAGAAAAAATTACTACGATAGTTGATGCTGCGAAGAATGTGCACCATTCTGGAGGCCGAGAGCTTGCAATTGAAAAGATAACAAAATCAAATTACATTGAGGAAATCACGTACAGAGAACCTAGTGGTGTTCCAATTAGAAAGGTCTTAGACCAAATATGTCCAGCTATCAACTTTAACTTGATAAAGCATCTACCGCATGGTGAAGAAGATGTTCCTGGCTATGATTCTGATTGCAAAAAATATATTTCTTAAAGTAATCTTGGATCAGTATGTATGTCTCATGCATCATAGGTGATATGTGTAAATTTATGTACAGAGAATTGAGCATCTTACTTTTATCAATGTTGAACATCTAAGCAGCACCATCTAGCCAATCTAGCAATGCTAATCAATGCTAGCGAATCATGCAATTCTGACTGCAGTGTAGATGTGCGTTTGGACACCTTGCATGACAACATCTAGATCGACATTTCTCTAGTTATGTTGATAGGTACTAGGCTAGTAGGGCATGTTAGACGTTGCTCGAAACGTGAATTGCAGGCAATCATTCTAGCATTGCACATGTGATGCAGGCGTTTTCAGCGTTTTCCTCTAGTCCTGTCTGGCAATGCACCAATCTAGCATCACTCTGATCTCTAGATCTAGTGCTAGTTAGCTAGACTGTCTAGCTGTGTCTAACAGACCTGTGTGCGGCGCAAACATGCACATGTGGACATCAAGAGGTGAGACATGTGCATGTTTCATCACTTTGCAACATGGTCAGCGCACTCAATTGTGGGTGGGAACACCTCTACATCTCAGACCAGTTGATCCATGACGCACTGTGGCATTTCAAGGGTTTACTAGTTTAGATGTGTCACTGCTCTAGTGTTGTGTGAATGATGCCCAGATCTAGAGATTTCACGATCGATGTACACAAGCGATCGATTCATATTTTCCCGCTATTTTTGTAATTGCATGTGAGCATCACCAAAGACTTCTCTCTATGTACTGATATAAGTTTCCAATTAGCAACGTTATTACTGGTAGCCACCTAAAACTATTTCTAAATACTAATCCATAATTAAAAACCTGCCTTGGCAAGCATCATCTGAACCCTATTATTTTGTATCAGTACACTTATTTTGGAGAAGGATTTATGGTGCCATCAGAGTTCATTCTCGGAATCCCATCCTGAAATTTGCTCAGGTCCTGGTGTAATAAATTATCAAATGATTAAGCCAACTGCGCTCACTATGTAATATATGTTACACAAAATCGGACAAATTCAGCAAAAAAATTAATTCACACTTTTTAAGAAGCTCCCTTAAAGTACAAGACGATCACAAAAAAAGCTGAATGATTAAATGTTGTAGAATGTGAAATAGGTGGAGGAAGCAAAATGAAAAATAATCAATTATCGAGGCGAATTAAGATGCCCAGAATTGGAGATATATGAATTGGCTCAATGTACCAATATTGCATCATGCGGGTTAAGATGGAGACTTGGGAGAATGTAGTCTGGGAAGTTCTTCACATTGTCCAGAAGGGCTGGATAAACTCCGATGCAACCTGCCAGTCCAGGTTGATCGCTTTTTAAAAGCGTCGTACATATGCGAGTGCCACATTCCTTACAAAAATGCCTTTCACAATCTGATTTCCCTTTGCGAAATCTGCATGAAATCGCATATGAGATGTTTATTTGCGAGTAAGGTATCCATCCTCACTGCAATATTTCATTTGTGAAAGCTTGATGAGTTGTCGAAAACCTTTTCAGATTATTTTCTCCTGCAACAATTCTGAAGCTCGATGGAGGAAAATATGCAGCTGAAACATAATTATATCATTTTCAGATGAACTCATTTCAGCCGAGTACATTGCGTGGCAATAAGAATCCTGTTGCAGGGAGGTTGCTTTTACCTTGGTACATTGGAGCGGCGTGAGCTTTCCTACAATCGGTGCAATGACAGTTCACAGCAACCATAGGCTTTCCAATAACTCGAAATTTTATTTCTCCACAATAGCAGCTACCCTGAAGCTTCAGGTCCTGCTCAACACATGGTCGTTCTCCAACAGCCTTTGACTTTGCTAGATCCATGAAATTGAAAATTATTGTACAAGTAGTGAGAACTAGTGCCACGGTACGCCAATGTGGAGCACGGTATTGTTTGGGTTCTGAGCCTCTTTCCTTCCTCCTCCTCCTCCCGAGGGTCATTTTTGTCCTTTCTCATACCGAACCCTTCGAGAGCACCTTCCGCACAACAAATGTCGATTGGAAAAATAACTGAAACGACATGAATAAACTTAAGTCGTATGAAGGTTTTTCTAGGGCAACTTTCGTAAGATCATGTATCTCTTGCCTCATGTGCTCATGGAAAAGCACCCAAAATACCCCTTTTTTTTTTACGTGTTTACACCTTACTTGGGAACAGGTCGGATCTTGTGACAGCAAGCGGCAGACTCCCCAGCAGGCTTTCTTGATGAGACAAAGACCTCCGTGTTTTCTCCGTATCAAACACCACGGAATCAGAACCAAAAGGTGGAAGAAAAGCTCATTCCTTCCGGAAATGCACCTTACATATCTCCAGTAAGTGTATTTCATTCTGCAAACAGCTTTGGACAACGTGTGAAAAAAGGAATATCTGTCGCATTTTGGGTTGTTAGGAGGGAAAATATCCTTGTATTTTTACAATATTGTTCTCGTGATCCAGCAAATTAATATCTGACGAGAGAAAGTCACTTCTTGGAGACACTTTTCTCAAATTCCGGTTGTTGCTTTCTACAGCTCGTACATCCTCATCCAGAGAGGGGAGGATTAGGCGTCGTCATAGGTGCGAATGGGCTATAATCGAACACATATAATATCGTCTCATGAAAGATAGACAGCTACCACCCACTCACCCCAAACACACACACAAGAGAGAGAGAGGGGGGGCTGAAGATTGTGGACGTGGCCTTTCTTCTTCTGTTTTCCCAACTTTTTCGTGTAGTTTTTCTTCTCGTTGCATTCTTAATTTCCATGTGTCTTTCAGCCAATGGCGGGTCGTCACCAATACTCTCGAGTGATGGAGGGTTCCTCCACCTCGGCCCTCGATGGATCACCAGCGGGAGGACGAAGGTGCCTTATATTTTTAGGATATGATGCACACATAGTAATAAATCTAAGTACTGCTAATTGGTTCGGAAAATCTCACCATAATTCCTCAGCGTACCACCGATGAAGGTGGTTAAGCAGAGAACAAAACCTTTTTGAATGATTGTTTGTTATTTGTCAGGAGAAAACCACGTACCATAACCCTGGAAGAGGGATGGGGCAGAATCTACAGAGAAGGCATTCAAAAACTTCATCGCGTCATTAAAGGTATGCGCCCAGTGTCATTTTCCAAAATTATTCTCCCTCTCTGCGATTCCACTGGCTATTCTCACTCGCGTTTGAGTCATCGAAAATGTTTGCTTGCTCATATTTTTTCCTTTTATAATCAAGAACCCACCGATGATAGATCACTCATATGATAAATTTATAGAAAAAGGCAGCGGGCGACAATTTTCGAATGAGGAGCATGTGAAGCTCTACACCCTTGTCTACAATATGTGCAACCAGCAGGTCATCGGCGTTTTAACATGAACTTGAATGATGCTTTTGAACGAACAAAGCGTGAAGAGAATGGAGCAGTTTCACGGTGCACCGTCAAAGTGTTCGCCCCACCTCTAGACATAATCAATTCGTCAATCCATTTCTACCGATCCTTCTCTCCACCCAGCCATCCATCCATACATCCATCTATATCCAGGCGCCACACTGTTACACAGGGAAGCTATACACTTTATTTGGAAAGGTTGGTTCTTGAGAGGAGTGATAGGATGTGTTACACACACACACACACACACACACAATGATAAAAGAGAACTATTTACTCACTTGTAAAAAGTCATGAAAGGAAAGATTCACCACCTGACCAATTGCTCCCTATCTATGTATTGAAATAATATATCATCGCCAGTCTGTCCGGCACTATCTGAACAAGGTGTCACTGCCCGCAATCCAAGAAAGGCCTCCAGGAGCTTATTTGGTCTGGCCTACTACTTTCCCTATCCGCCACCTATTTCTGCCATATCACAACATCTTGCTGCTGCTCGCATAGTAGTTTACCATAATCACTGATTTGACTCTGTAAAACAAATAATATCAGGTCCGCGAGGTGGTGTCGCAATGGGACGACCACTGCCTCATCTCAAGATGGATGTGCAACTTCTTCGACTACGTGAACCGCTTCTACGTTAGGCGGGGCTCTCTTGCCACCCTGGAACAGGTAGGGGGAATGAGGGCTGCTGCTAGCTCCTCAACGTAGATCTGAACATCATGATGACAATGCTGTTGTTGCCGTCGAATCCGTCGATGGAGAGAGGGAGGGTGGCAGATGGCGGTGAAGGTGGTTGCGGAGAGCGAAAACGATAAAGGCGCATGCGAAGATACTTTAAATATAAGATTGCTTGCTCAAATATACTGTTGATGGCTTTGGTCCTGTAACACACACGAGCCGACTTGATCGTCATCGTCATCATCATCATCATCATCATCATCAACGTTGTAATTAATAGGTTTGCACGACTGCATTCAAAACGGCAATCTTCGATCCTATCCATCGAAAGCTCACCAGTACTCTCATGGCGCTGATCCTGGCCGACAGGGAAGCTGTGGCCGTGCAACATGACCGTCGGTCCATGCCCTTGCTTGTGCAAGGAGAAGGGACGGCAGCCATGGGGCTGTTCGGTACTAATATATCATTCTAATAACACCGCTTTGCTATGAACCTAAGGGCTAATCTCTTAACACGCGTCGTCATCATCATCATCATCATCATCATCATCATCTAAGAAGTTGCATTTCAAAGAAGTGTGAGCGGTCGTTATTATGGTGTTATAGCACGTGTTAGGCTTTAGCTCAACCCCCACCCCCACCCCCACCACACCACACCCCCTTCGCAAGATGTTAAAAGCCACGTGTGTTTAGATGACCATGACGAGAAAGGCGTGTTCCCTCCGCCGTCATCATCATCATCATCACGTCTAGGAGGAGGAGGAGGAGGAGTAGCAGCATCAGCATCCCAGCACGATCGATCACTGGCTAATTCGGATACCAAGGCCTCAAGAGCGGAGAGGGGAGGAGCGAATCAACGTATCACCGTCCGTAAAGCGATAAATGTGTACATTGCAATGGACAGTGTCAATCTTATCATCTACCGAAACACACTGGGTAATCTGTCGCCTTACCTTCCCCCCCCCCCCCCCCCCCCTCCTCCCCCCGTTTCCTGCATATGAAGGAAGTTGAGGCATGAATGAATGAATATCTGCGTAGAGATGTGTGAGAGGGCCAAGGGAAGAAAGGGGGGGGGAGAGTTCTTCTCTTCTTTATTCTCTCACCAGTCTCCTCCTATTACCTTCTTCTTCGACTCATGTATCATAATATTGTGAAATCGCTACAATAACAACCGGACACAGAAACCACGATCATAAAGGACACAGCTGAGTGGTATGCTGAGTGCTAATAGCAGATAGTAGTAGTGGAAATATCAAAACGGATTAGATCCCTTATCCCCCCCCCCCCGTTTTCATCAATGACATAGCTAATACGCTGAGGTGGTGCTGCGATTTTCTTCTTTTCAT
>ADNK01003566.1:0-15588 GCA_000320545.1 Bigelowiella natans CCMP2755 | reverse complement strand
ATTCAAACAATAAAAGTTACTTGATCATACATCAACACTATCTGCATACGATAGCAGCACCTTCTTCTTATTTCTTCTGCTCAAAACAACTTTCATAGGTTTCTGATTCTGCACCACCTGTACATCATCATCATCATCATGTTGCTGGTTATAGGAGTATTGATTGACAAATTGATGAGTGAGCAGCTTAAAGATGACCTCGGGAGCAATGTCAATGAATAATATATTATCTTCCCCATCGATGCAAGCTGAATCACCAGAGCTCTGGGAAAAGAATGCCTACGCAGAAATATCATTATTTCTGATCGATTTGATTGTATCTCCCGCACTGCACTACCACCACCACCCCACCATCACCACCACTCACAATCACCAGCATCAGCAGCAGCTACAACTAACTTGTGAATCTGCCGGAACTCCAGTGATAGACTCAAGCTTTGTTTTCAAATACCTAGTAGTAGTAATATATGAAACAAAGAAGGAGCGATGAAGAAGATGGTAGCGAGATCATGGACTTCAAGAAGCCAAGGTATATTTGAAAATAACTGCATTTTTCAATGCAGTAAGTCTTCTTCATTTTTTCTACTACCACTACTACTATCATTACTACTGCTGCTGTTACTAGAAATCATAATTACCTCTTGTACTACTACTCAACTACTATTATTACTGCTGCTGCTGCTGCTGCTGCTACTACTACTACCCAAACTGAATATCTGAAGGAAATGCTACGGATATTGGATATTTGTGGCCAACAACCTGTCGATGATGATGTTGTTGGTGGTGATGATGATGATAATGATGATGGTGCGCGAAATGAGGAGGACAATTAAATGAAGCATCGAAGGGTAAAGATTACTATCATATCCAACATGTCTATGTAAGCATGAGAAGCTTGTTATTCGATGGTGTTTCGGAGGTGCGTATCATCATGTACATTTCTAAATTAGAAGGTTCGATTACATCCAAAAAATACGTGGACTTCAATGGGATTTACATCGTTATGAATACTTGATAGAAATTTTTGTTTACATCCAATATAAGCGTAAACTTTGATGGGATTTCGGGCAAAGGCGTATTACAGATAGCGCATTTACTTGCGTTTCCCTGTTTCGTTGGATGAGGATTTATAGGTTCTTGTTATAAGCATGAGCAGAGATTTAATGAGGGGAACGTGGTGCTGCTACCTACCGTGTTAAGGAAAGTGCACGCTGGGCAGCTTTGCAGGAACCTCATAGTATCGGAATTTGAGGAGGGAAAGAGCCATTGTCTGCATATAATAGTAGTAACAGCCCCATAATTTCGTACTGCGACAACATATTTACCTTTGTCGCACTGAATGTAAAAACCACAGATTGAAATATGGTACTGCGACAACATACTTGCTGTGTCGCATGTAAAAAACAAAGCAATTTAAATTCAATCGTCTCTGTGTCTTAGGAAGTGTGGATGGCTGCTTTCCGGAGAGGGATGGAGACGGAGAGATATAGAGAGGGAGAGATAGATAGATAGATAGATAGATAGATAGATAGAGAGAGAGAGAGAGAGTCCCACCAACTTGCAGCAACCTGAAGATAGATCATCGTCTTAACATTCGCGGCCCCTCCTGATGAGAAGAAATCGAGACCAATACCGGCGGCGTAAAATGGTGATAAAGATCCACTGTATCGTATCATTAAGTCGTCAAACAATCTTACGTTTCCATAGGCGAGCGATGTGGTGGACGAAACGGAGCGACAAAACTACTACTCGAGGAAGTATGCTCAGGATCCTGTGCGAATCCAGGGCAAAAGGGGGAGAAAGCGATACGATCGAACTCCGAAATCTACACCAGATTATCAAAGTAGACTCCAGGAGCGCCGCAGGAGCAGTAGCACAACCATCATCACCACCACTGCCACTACCACCAGTAGTAGCAGTAGCCGTAGAAGCAGAGGACACCGGAAGGGTTGTAACACCAGTTTGTAGCATCTTGTACTCGCCGTGTGATATATTATAAGGAATTGTCATTTCATTTCATAAGAGTCTTCATCCTTGTCTTTTCAATGATGTGTGTGTTTAATGATGTGTGTGTTCAAAGTATCAAGGTCTGAATCAATAGAGACAAAAATGGAGCCTAATTCTCGCCAAGTCACCGCAGCAGTGAGTTTTTCGGTATGATGATTCACAACAAGACGGTGAAGTAGATGATGTGGATGGATGTATTAGGAGGCATTGAAAAGGCAGCAGAGACGTGAGTCCCGACTGAAGAAGTTTCGCCACTTAAGCATGGAGCAGGTACGATGAAGAAATATCATTTAATTGTGGATATGCATTATTCTGCACTAGTTTGTACTTCAGTCGACCCCCCTAGTGTTAAGATCACAAATAATACGACGAAGTAGATCTGGGAGGTGATGTTCTCAGCAGTGGAGGACAGCGGGGATCTAGAGCTTGTGCAAGACGCCGCCTTCGCCACAATACAGCTAGCAGAAAGAAAAAGAGAGAATATTCATGGAGATGGTGATAGTGGTGGTTGTGGTGGAAGACTAGCTCCACTCGACGTCTCGATAACCCCCCCCGAAAATGAGTCATTTGAGCTGCCGATTTCCCTCCGTAATTTAAGGTAAAGGCCGACTTTATTTTCAATCAGCGTAACGGCATAATAAAATATTTGAATGTGAATTTGATCATATTGATGATTTTATACTGGAATTAGGAAGCCAAGCCGTAGGAAGAATTCTTATGCAGCAGTAGCAGCAGCAGAAGTTATGACGGACCAGGATCAAGTGACGGAGGGAAAACAAAAACAACAACATTTTCAACGGGAAGAACTTACTTTGATGGAAACAGCATGCCTAGTAAGATGATGAGTAATTAATAATAGAAAAGGAGACGGTGGTGCAATTCATGAAATAAGTCTGAAGTAGGGTCTCCACCATCAGCTTGACTCTATATGACAGCACCCATTATCCCTATTTGATATCTCATCCTCATCTTCTTGTTTACTACTACTACTACTACTACTACTACTACTACCACCACCAAACTATTAGTTCGGTCGCTTATCAATCGCAAGATGGCTATTTAGATCTGGAGTATCTGTGCGTACAATCCACCCTATCAGTGGCTTTACACCGCTACATTTCGCATGCAAGAAACGAACGGCGTTTATGCTTGTCAAATGGCTTCTAACCGAAGCAGGTACTCAAAGAAAAATACACCGATAATAAAGCAGCAGCCTACGTAAAATAATAAGAGAAACATAAGAGAGGAACCCTAATAAAGCAGTAGCCTACGTATAATAATAAGAGAAACATAAGAAAGGAAGGTAATGATGAAATAAACAAGTGCCATGTATTTTACAGGAGCATATGGTGATAGCGATCTTGAAGCCAAAGATGGCGTTACGACACCAAGGCAATACTGCTGAGCATGGATAGCAGCAGCAGATGTGTTTTTAAGGCATATTTTAGCTATACTTAGAATGGCTGCATAATTAATGGTAATTTCTGGGTGGTGTATGTGTTACAGGACATTAGGTCTAGATCAAATGATGCAGCTTGCCAAGAAAGCCTCATTAGCAGAGATACGGGTGCTGCTGCTGCTGCTGCTGCTGCTAGGATACAAACCCTAATAAATAATACGTCATGCCTCAAATGCAACACAACATCAATAAATCTATATCATTGCGTAATATACATACAGAATATACCATATGAGGATCGCGGTTGGAGTATATATATATATATTATTGAAATTCTGTATATTTTCAATAATATATATATATATATATATATATATATATATATATAATATGCATTCAATACTTGATTTAGGTGCAAAAAGCTCAGAAGGCTAGAGAGGCAGAAACAGAGAGGAGGCAGGTAATATTAGTAGTCGTCATGATACCAGTAGTAGTAGTACTAGTACAAAAGAAGAAGAAGAAGGAGAAGAAGGCAACAAAATTATATAGTGGCAGTCAGTAGAAAATGTCAATTTCTTGCAAGGTTTTACTTGAAGAACATTAATAAATATGAGAGCGCTCAATCTTATAGCCATCATCCTTTTGATGATAGATAACTATATTACTACCAAGTAGTAGGTGCTAGACGTATGAAAGTAGTAGGTGCTAGACGTCTGATGATTATGGTAAATGGTAAAAATATTAATGATAGGCCGAAGAGATTATCCAAAGAGCCAAGAGAAAGAGGTCTTACCATTTCCATCAAGCACATCAGCAAAATTAGTGATAGCCTCATTTTCATCAATCTTTATACCACATTCAAGTTATCACTCTCTGCAAGAAGACATTTAACAATTTCCAATAATTTATCATCAAAGGGAGAAAGCAGCATGGAACAAAAAGTTGCAAATGGCAGTTATCAGTGAACAACGGTTGGTTGATTTTTAGCTTTCTTTTCATCAATAGTGTAAATATTCGCAATAAGATATAATAATGGTTGTTGGAGGAGCACGATAGCAACGTTCCTACGTCTAATAAAATGTGGATGGATCCCGTTACTGAATAATTTACAAGAAAACCCCTGTTACTCAATAATTTACAAGAGAAAACCTTGGCGATGAAGCAACACACGAACGTTGGTTTGAACGGTAATGCTATTAATGTTATTGGAACATATCAAAATTATACAACAAACCTTTACTCGTCTCCCTCCAACCTTGCCGTGCTTGTCGCTATTTATCGGTTTCTGTCATTATTGCTATTCCACCTCCTCCATATACTACTACTACTACTACTACTGCTACTACTGCGTAAAGATTATGGGGAGAGTTGGAAGAAGATGCCGTCAAGGAGAAAGCTATGAGTAGCGAGGAGTGGGCTGATTTACTAAGGGCACAAGCTCTTTTAGGTAGTAATAATCATAATAATAATAGTAATAATAATAATGATAGTAACGCTTCTACTACCTACTACTACTGCTACCACTACTCTACTACTATTTACTAAGTGACTAACTCTATACTTGACAATGAAGTATAACGTAGTATTTAAATTAATTTTGGCCACAATCATCATCATCATCATCATCATCATCATCGTCGTCGTAATATTTTAGATCAGTATTGGGTTATTATTATCAGCAAAGGCTCGCCAGGCCTTAGTGGTTCATGATGATGATGACGACGACGACGACGACGACGATGGCGGCACTGGCAACGATGAGAAATGGCAACAGCGAAGTAAAAGGAAAAGGAGAAGAAAAAGAAGTAGCAGCAGTGGAAAATATCACCATCTTCCAGGCAGTGATGAAAAGTTTGTGGAAATTGAACATAAGTGGCTAAGGTAGTAGTGGTAGTGAGTGGTAGTAGTAATGGTGATAGTTAGTAGTAGCAATAAAGTGCTCGAATATCATCTGCTGCTGTAGATGGAAGTACAATTTTGGGGGGGGCACTAATGATAACAGCAGTGACATGTGATTGGCTGTGAGTATTCATCATAATCATTGTCATCATAATCTTCCTCTTTACCTTTCTGAACATCTGAATTCAGCTTCAAAAACATGCTAGTGGGCGGAGAAGAGTGCTTTGCAAAAGGGGAACAAGGAGAGTGTAATCGCCAGGAGAAGATAGCATTATCGTCTTTCTCCTCTTCAGGCACGGCTTCTATTGTGTCCACTTCCCCCCCCCCCGTTTCCTTGTCAAGTAACAAAAATGAAAAGAGGATGGGCATAAGGAAAAAGGAGCTTGAGTTGGACGACATCCCTTTTCCAACCCCCCCTCCCTACGAAACAGGAGCACCAAAACCAGACACTTTCGGTCCGTCTGTGAGTAATTAGCGGTGTTGTCAGTCAGCAGTATACCCGCAGATTATTAATAGGAGCAGGATATTTATTTTGAGTTGTTGCAGAAAGCAATACAGCATTATAGATATACAAGTGTGAAGAAGAGATATATGACCACTATCATCACCCCCTTCCCCTTATCTCGCATTTACTTCATAAGCAACAGGCAAATAAACGTTGTCTGTTTAAATTATTATGAATCACAAAACCATGTATCCTTTTCTCTTTTATTGATCTTCAGTATTTCTTGAATAATCTCTCGTCATCTTTTAGGTTATTTTGGTGACTTAAAAAATACATTACTAAAAATGATGGGCAAAAACGGCAGTAAGAACGGCGGAAGGAATAAAAGGTGGAGAATATGTTTAAAAGGGGATATTAATTGTGCCATATTAATTGTGCCAGTCAGAGAGAGAGAGACAGGGAGGGGGGGGAATGGGAGAGAGAGAGAGAGAGAGAGAGAGAGAGAGAGAGAGAGGAGTATTCTTAGGCTACACGGGCATTATTCGCAATATACTGAAGCATCTTTCCCTTTTTAGCTATCATCGATATAATTGATTGCGACGAAACCGTTGACGATGTTTAATGTACCAATGCTTTTGTTTCTAGATCTGAGGCAAAGCGAATTCTCCGGACTTTATATCTTCGATACCATCCTGACAAAATTCGTGGCAGGTTGAAGAAGTCCATTCTTTCGTGATATGCCTCTTTTTATGCTATTTTAATTGCTGGTACTTATCTATCAACTTGCACTTCACATGATATATTCATCCTATATCTTTTGAATCTATATACTTTACTTTCCATTGAATTTCTCCCGCAGACTACAGCCATTTGTGAGGACAGAGTCTAAGCTAAAGGAGATTGTAGATGTTTCGAAGGTAGTAACGAGTGCATAAACTTACAATAACCAATAAATTGGTTTTACGCTGTCACGCCAACATCACAACCCGGCCATACCTGTCATCCATCATCCATACCATTTAGGAACCAACCAACCATCTCCTTGCTTACTTAATTGCATTGTGATACCATATTCAGGCTGTCACTCAAGCACTCACCTCTGTCAAACAGAGTCTTGAACTGTAGAAGTGCATCTAGGCATATGTCTGGGTATGCATGAGGCATTAGCGACTTCGATCATGACGGTTCATTTGACATTTAGCTAGGTGTCATGCATATCCAGATGCTTATTGAAATGGCGGTCTAGCTGTCCACCAAATGCGCATTAGTCTTTCAGAAGATCATGCACAGTCACGTTGATCAACAGCGGCGCGCGTGCAGTGTTCATCATGCACATTTCATTTGCTGAGCGAAAATCACCATCACTTACGAACACGACTCTAGCACTTCCAATAATGACAAGCTAGTGCGAATATACGAAGCTTGTCTAGTAGTGTCACCTGCGCTAGCACAATAAGTGCACGTGAGTACACGATCTCTCTCTCTCTCTCTCTCTCTCTCTCTCTCTCTCTCTCAATTCTCTCTCTTGCTAGCTTGTCATTGCGCACTCATCAATGCACAGCAACAAACGCAAATTGCAGATTCAATGACATTGACAAAAAGATGATGACTCTGAGAGCATGAACCACAACAGCATGCATCACAGATGACAAAACTCATGGCAAGCGCAGACTGTTTGCAAATGCAATCTGGTTCTAATCGCCGACGACGGTGAGTGGTGGGGCCGCCTCTGAAAGAAGCAAAGAAATATGCTCTGGCTGCCGACTGGGCAGCCACCAGCTCTAGCTGCTAGAGCTAGCTTGCCAGTCTAGCAGTGGTGCACAGGCAAGCTGATCAACACACACACACATGGCCATGGAGAGGGCTAGAGGGGGACAATGTCGCAGCATTGAGATGTTGCTTTGATGGCTAGATGGCATGACGACACATCTAGACATGCTCGCATGGCCATTCTAGCATTGCTGTCCTTCGTGCATGCACTTGTGCATGATGACTCTGCTGCACTAGCACAGCTAGACAGTCTGTTGTGTGTGCTGTGCTACTTGCACTAGTGCACTGCTAGACTGTCCACACTGCGCACACACTAGCACGCCACCAATTGGCACGCGCAGCACATCTCTCTCTCTCTCTCTCTCTCTCTCTTGCTCTTCCTGTCATTGAGAGTCATCTAGTCATGGCAGAAGCGTGCGAGAACTACTAGACTAGAGGATCATTTCAACAAATCTAGAATGATCTCGTCTCGATGTGAGAGTTCTCTGTGATCTTTTCCAAAGCGCATTAGCTGTTGCAATGTAGGCGCGTGATCGATCGGGCATTGCCTACCACACAAAACTTGTGTACGACGTACTGCTATGTGCGATATGCACATACTGCAGCAGAAAAGTCTAGTACTTTTTGCTACTGCAGGGAGAGTACATTCATAGATTCATAGTACACTACATCCGATATATCTAGATAATAATGTATAGATTTACTATGCAAAATGAGAATTTAAGTACGCAAGTGTGATCAAAATATGCAAGGGGGAATGATGATGCTGACTGAATTACTTTATGGTGCAGACTGAGCACAATCTAAATAAACGACGATGTGTATCACTTACGAGCTGTGAGTTACTATTAAATGTGCAGATGTCTTGGTGTTGATTTTCAAAAACTTTATGCAAAAAGCAGCAAGCGCAGTCTGTGTATAAAGGACCAAACACCAAACTAGAGGAAGTAATCTGGCGTTCTTTTAGTAGACTGTACTTCGCCTCTTCGTGGAGCAGGATCAAATGTCAAACTGAAAGTTTATCATATACACAGTGCCATACACGCAGTATTAATTGATATACATCTTTCCACTGGAAAACTTTAACTCACAAGGTGTATTCGAGAATCTCGTCAATTTCCATAATTGCAGCCTGATTTCCACACCGATAGCAATAATTCGGTGCACTGAAGATCGTCACAACATTTCTTTCATGGCACCAATTTAGGCCCTGCATGGCCATAGCAAAGTTATGTCAACTCTAGGAGAATATATTCCATGTCTATATTGATTTACCTCCATCACAAGTTGATGGGCACGAGAAACGAGCGTCAAATTGTTATTATGATTAAATTGTTCTGAAATGTCCTGCCCAAACGTGTATCCAGCACCGCGAGGTGAAATGCCCCACCCACAGCGGTCATCAGGATCTGACCAGAGCAAATCACACATTGGACCTTCATGAGGTACCTAAGAGAAAATACCCGGGTTTGTCAGAACACATTACTGATGAATATCATCATAAGATAACATATTTTACCTCCTGGACCCTATCTAAAGACGCAATGTCATCTAAATTGTCAATCGATGGCGACAGGCCACCATGGAGACAGAATATCTGCTTCTCAATGAGAGCAGTCAGAGGGAAATAGTCAAACAAATCCGTGAAGAGTTTCCAGACAGTAGGGCTTCCATATTTTCTAAGAACTTCGTCATAAAATCCATACCTAAATGTGCGCATATTTAAAAGTTATCTTTATGTTTCTTACGCACCATGTTTCAATAAAATCAGCAGAGCATTGCGGAGAATTATGTGTTGGATAGGCCACAGACATTGTCATTTTCATTGTATTTTATATTTGTAACAGCATAAGTACACCAAGTAAATCGGTTTGAGAAATTTTTATATTAGTGATTAACTGTCCTACGGCTTTACACTTGTGTGATTTGGCGACTCTCGTGATTTCCTCGGAGGATCGTAATTCGGTCCTTATAGCGAACTTTTAGGGCAACCAAAAGGGAAACCGTCTCAACTGAATAATAGCCTCGATCAACATAGTCACCCATGAACAGGTAATTTGTATCTGGTGGCTTCCCCCCGATGGCAAAGAGTTCTTGTAGATCATGAAACTGACCATGAATGTCCCCTATTGATCAAAGAATTGTCCATAAGCTGAACTCTATTTAGTTCGTTGCGTTTACCACAAACTGTAACTGGACATTTTACGGGTTTCACATTTTCTTCGCTTTCAAGGATCTCTCTGGCCTGCGTAGAAAATGCAATATTTCCACGAATATCTCGATCTCACTAAAAGTTATTACCTTGGCAACAAGTTGCTTCACCTAAAATTTGAAATAGAAAAATAAGGAGCACATTAGTCAAACTTTCCTAATAGTTTATTTCTGTAGTTAACAGTGACCTCCCCCTCGGTCAAATGCTGGCATTTGTTCAACTTCTCAATCCATCCATCAAGCTCTTTGTTATTTGCAACAAACTTCGATTCCATTGTCTGACAAGGCATAGGAAATTGACTTCTTATACTGTCATGGTCTGGACCAATTGTGAACAGCAGACGTGGTGATGTTTGTTCCTCTTCCTTCCCTCCCTCCCTAAAGCTGCCTTTACACCACCTACCTACCTGTATGGAACAAAATTGAAGGCTCCAATAGATGATACTAGACGCATTCTGCTACGAAATGCAGGGGATTTAAGGAGGAATGAGCCATTGCAACACTAATTTATTTATCAAATAGATGCTTTCAGATGTATGTGTTGCAAAAAAACTACGTTGTTTCCCACGAAATCTTAAGTAGTTGTCTCACATTATGAATACCATTGATTTAAAGCAATGTGCCCAACTTTTCCCTTGACGTAAGCCAAAAATCGCATGATTCACAGGCGCTGAGTGCACGATGATCATGGAGGACGGAGTTGCTGATATTAGGATGAAATCCCCTCCACAAGATCTAGATGTCAAACGCTGCGAGAAAGAAAGTGGACTCTGCCTGAGTTTGGATACAATAGGCAACCTTAAATCTCCAAGTCTCGCTACTATTGAGAGTGGCCGAAAATCCTGTGTTCAGGGGAACGATTTGATCATGCAGTTGGACCATGATGGACACTTCAACAAGGTCACTACGATCAATTTTCTTATTGTTACTGTATAATACAACAATTTACACATCACTGCAGAAAAGTCGAACAAGTGCCACATGTCGAGGAAAATTTGATGTTGCCGTAGCTACTCAAAATTCGAGAAGTTCTTTTCAAAAATCATCTGGAGGTAGACGGAGAGCTTGTTGTTGCTTCCGAAATTATGCAGGGTAAGTTGTTCGCAGGAAAGTGTCATGCTAGAATGAATTCCAACTTAATGTGCGTAGATGGCCAGTGTTCATATTTGTGCACGGACTAATATTCTTAATGATTACATATTTGGCATATACCGCTTGGGCTATAGGTAACAATGTTGAACACTCAAAACTACAAATGACATTGCTGAGCTTACTACTTTTGCCAGTCGTCTTAAAAAATTGGAATTTGACGTGTACGCAAAAGGGAGATATAGAGCACATTTCATCTCCATCATCTAATAAATCTGATGGCACCTTTGAGTAAGTGCGCTAGGAGTTCGTAACAATCACATCTTTCACTAAAACTCTCCAATTAGGTACATAGCCCTCAGTGTAGTCGCCCTCTCTGCTACAAGTATCATTCTAATTGCATATAATATTAAGTCTGTTTTATGACAATTTTGCATCGATGCAGTGGTCTCTGGTTGTTATGTAGGAACAAAAGTATATCAGAGGTGATTACATCATCTAGACCCTCAATGGTGCAATATATTAATTTATAATTTCATTCTGTTGCAGTACCTGCTTGATAACTGTTATTGCTGCTGTAACGGATGCAATCGTTGTGGGGATGTTCGTATGGGTACATTATATGTACGGATCATAATGTATTAATTATGTGTTGTAGATTATCACAGTTAATTTTCATTCTAGGGTATCTATCTCGCAATGCATCGTACTGAACGATGTAAGAACGCATACGCTGTCGACACACCAACGTAAGTGACTCACCAGCCAAAATGATAAATAAAAATCAATTTCATCTTCCTTGTAATTGTAGATATGCATTTTTTTTCCGAGTGACGACAGCCCTGTGGATGTTACATTTAATTGTAGTCGGCATTATTGTGAACAGGTGAGATCAAATTGCAATAATGGTACTGAATGGTGATATTACAAGAGTTAGAGAACTCTACGAAATTAATTTTTTTCAGGTGGGGTCGAATACGGACTGAAAAGATGGCTTTTTACATACTCAAGGCCAATGGAGCAAATGAAGAAGAACTTAAAGAATTTCTTGAACACCGAGCCAGTTAGGGGAATATGTAACCTTGTTCCCAGCCGAAGGGTCTCAAATGTTCAAATATAATACGGAAGGTTGACTCAAAATGTGTTCACGTCAAAATGAACACCGCAACGTCAAAATTGTCGTGGAACAATGCTACTCATTTCGTGCAACAATGCTAGCTATTTCGCATCAGTAGGTTGATTGCACGGCGAATGAATTCACTGTGGACAACGTGCATGTGCACACATGCATGTGCACGCACAGCTAGCGAGCCAGCGTGCAACGACATGATCGACAACGCCAGAACGCAGGCAAACGCGGTAGCGATGCATCGCACTGCCAAGCACGCACCATTATCACACACCCACGCACAAGGTGCAAGACGGATGTGATGAATCGCAATCAAACTTGTTCAGCACGTCTAGATGGTCGTCATCCTCACGTCGCTGTGCAATGCAGCGGCCACAGCTAGACAGCGCCAACAATGCAAGGTGTTGTGGTGGTGGGCGTTCATCGTGTTCACTTTTGGAGCTGTGCGTCTAGCCATGCCATGATGGCGCACTGCTACCAAGCTAGCAACGCTAGAACGCGAGAACGTGATGACTTGCATGTGACATCATTGCACCTTCGCGGTCCAACGAGCAAGGCACACGCTAGACACGCATGATTGTGCGCTAGCACGGACCCACACTGCACCTATAGACTCATTGCTACATGCAGAAATTGCAAATGTGATGGACCGTGCGGGCAACTTTGTGTTCTTATCTGGCACTCTATATCCGCTACTCTGCATCAGAGCCCACAATGTCAGCGCGCGGCAATGATGATGTGAACAAACTGCAGTTTGAAACAGCATTCTTTCAATTGTTGGCGCCGCTGAGACGAATTGCAGCACACGCAGCACCTTCTAGATGGCTAGATGGGCCCACAACGTTGCAATTGCATTGGATTTCATTTTTCTACACACGTAGTACACGAAATCACATGCATTGCATAACCAGAATGCAAATGAAGAGATATTGTGTGTTCACAAGGAGAAGCCTGTCTAGATCTAGAGCTATGTGCGGTGTGGAATTCAGCAACCTGCGGGATCGAGCCCGAAACCCGAAACGTCTCGTCACACTAAAACAGAGTGTACTACATGTGGAAGAGACCTTGTGACTATCTAGAGACACACACAGAGAGAAATTCGTCTTGTCGAACATGTGCTCATCGAAAAGTAGCGCCCGATCCCTAAAAACTCGTTTCTATCGTGCACTTATTTATCTTGTAGATGTAGATGCTCTCTTCCACCCACACCGATTAGATTATTAGGCATCACTTCATCGATTGCCCCTAGAGCTTGATGAAGAAGCCACAGCTGCAGGTAAGAACTTGCGATTTTGATTTGTCCTGTAGGAAATATGTTAAAAAACATGGTGGTTATGTAAATTTAGAGGGAAAACATTCAAGTGGTGGAACTAATATATTTCTAAGGGAGTTTTATTCATTGATATGTTTTCGCATCTGTAGTACTTGGCCACTTCCTTCCAATTCTTCGTTAACCGAAGCTGTTGGAATGAATCTAATAGCTGCTTTTTCTGAGCAGCCGCTTTGATCTGGTTACGCTGACGCTGTCGCATCAACTCATGCTTTTGCTCCAAAAGAACGCGCGTGCGCTCCTCAGCTTCCTGCACCTTTAACATTATTGACATTATTGACGAAAGAGAGGCTGAGCAGCTGCATTTATGTGATTTTATACAATTCGAATATACACTACCTTTATCTCTAATTCCTCCCTTCGATATTCCTCCATACGTTTCATACGTTCCACGTTTCGGAGTTTCCGAAGCTTGTTAAGCCTAATGGTGGTTTAAGTAATCAATAATGATAAGTGGAGAGTAGTATTTGTCATGACGATACCTCGCCATTTCTTGTTTGAAACGCCTCGCCATCTCCCTCTCTTTCTCGATTTTCCTCTTATTTGCAGCAAATTGCTTATTTTTCAGACGTATGGCTTGAATTCGCTTCTCCTCCTGACAGTCATTCACGTAGGACAATACATAAGACCCAACATTCGTGCTTGTAAATACAAGGGAACAGGGACAGACATATGCATCTAGGGGAAAATAGACCAAGAGAGAGGGAGAAATAACCCTACTATCTTTAGTTCCAGGAAGAACAATTCGACGATATCCCATACTAAATAGAGTTTTTTGAGTTAACTACCTCCAAATTTGCTTCCTTTCGGCTCTGGCGCATAAGATCTTCCTTTTCTCGTTTTTTCTTCCGACGCATATTTGTCTATTTATGAGTGAAAAATAGCGCGGGTTTATGATAATCTCTTGCTATCATCCTTATGTATTGATCAACTGATGATACATGGGATGTTTAGATTGGGCACCTGCTCTTGTTTTATAAGCTCAAACTTTTGCATTCGTTCATGCTGTTTTCTCATTTTTTCCGCCAATTGAAGTCGTCTACGTTTGTTAATAAGTGTTACTCCAATAGTCATTTAGGCACACTCGCACAGCACACAAGATTAACGGACGACCTTGTTTCAATGGCTCTCTGATTTTCCTCCATCACTCCAGCCACTCGTTGCTGAGCTAGCTCTGCTTTTAGCTACAATTATAATAGTGGACTAGGATTAGACAAGAAGGTTATTATGGCATTGATGCAGGCAATATTGTCGCATCATATACAGTAGTAGTAGTAGTAGTAGTAGTAGTGTATGGTTTGTTTGTGAATGGTATGTGCTTACGATGTGCGCGATTGCGTGCATGCGTAGTTGAATTTGATAACCAAGGAGTTTAACTGCCATGACGACTAATACAATACCTGCTGCTGTTTTGCAAGTTCTTCCTTCTTACGCTTTATATTCATCCGTCTAATTGCGTCCCGTTCCTATGTATTGACTCCCATTAAGTATAACGCTTGCGGACTTTTCATCACCATTAACATTGCAACATCTCCTCATTAGTTCATTACGACTACTATGTAAAATCAACCTCCATCCTCTTCGATTTTTCTTCCAAGGACCTGATACATAAAATTATGCTGTTGTAATGCTGATGATATAATTTCACTCAAATTGTATCTCTTTGCTCACGTGACATGTATAGGTCAGCTGGACGCTTTTATTTTAATGTTTTCATAATTGTTGCTTCCTTCAATTGCATGGTGAGTGCATTTAGTGCTTGGCAAGTTGCTGTATCATCTAATATTTCTATGACGATGATTCATAATTGATTGATCGTTTCGTCGTTATCATTTTTTGTGAACAAAGTCATCATTGACGAAGAAGGGAAGAAGAGTAAAAATGGGATGAATGCAGAAGTAACGACCTTTGTTGTTCTTCAACCTGAATTTCCTGCTCTCGCTGAAGCTTTAATCGCCGCTCATACCTGACAAAATAGATGAAAATGTTATATGTGTACATTTTGAGCTGGACGAATTGTATTACCTCTCATGAGCACGCTGACGAGCAACTTTGATTCTTTCTTGTTCTCTTTTTCTTAACTCTTCCTGAAATTTCGCTTCCTGCAGTTTGAGTTTGTGTGCTGCTAATCGCCTGGCTTCTCTTTGTGCGTTCATCTTCTCAACCAGCTTTACTTCCCAATCTTTGCCTATACATTGGAAAAATAAACATTTAAAGTTTGTATTTTAAAATGTGAAAAATTTAACAGTCGGAAGAGGGCTGTGTGAAAACGCCGTTTTTATGCTCGCTCTCCATTCAGGTTCACAGGT
>ADNK01003567.1:0-16873 GCA_000320545.1 Bigelowiella natans CCMP2755 | reverse complement strand
CCCCCCCTCCTCCTCTCTCTTCTTTCCTCGCTCGTTGGCTTTCCTGCTATTGATCATCAGGACCCGGCGTAACGGGCGACGGTATCCATCAAGTGGGAGGCGGGAATAAGAAGAAGAAAAGAAGGTTAGACATCGCCGCAATTGAGAGTCTCTGCCTCGCCTCTCTTTATATTGCGATGAGTGATAGCAAGCAGCGGTGCTAACTCTGCATTTTTATCCGCAAGGAGGCGAAGGAAGAAGCGCATTCCGGAAGCTACATGCTCAGAGGGAACCTGTGAGCTTTAACGTTTGGTTTCTCCTCGCTTGTGCCGCCAAATCGGGCAGTGGGAGGGGGCTGGTTTAGATAGGAGCGAAGCGTTTTTGAGCTATTATTGTTCGAAGAGTTCATTATTGGAAATCATTATATTAAGCAGTTTTGAACGTGGATTTAGCGACCGTGCGGCTGCGCTAGCCTTCTCGCCTTATCACACTGCACACTGCACGCTTATTCCTGCAAAAGATAGCTTGCAGCTAAAAATATCAAAACAAATATGAGGACGCCAGGCACGGCGCTACGTATCGAAAAGTGTAGAGAATGCGTGGCAGCGCGGCAGCAACGCGATGCAGCAGCAACCCTTCTACATGTACACACGCACACACATGCGTCGCTTCATTACATCCGTCTCACACATGTGCATGCTATATTTGTCGCAGATGCGTAGATGCGCTGGTGCACATAGATGATATATGTCTAGCACATGCATGCAATAATGCCATGAAATGACACAATGATAAAAAGCGAAATATACTTTGCTACATATAGCGACATCAAAGACAGGATGCAGATGCTTTCAAATGCATGAAACAGATAATAGACGAAACAAACAGATACAATCTAAGCGCTGTAGCCGCTACTTTGACATGCATAGCTACATTAGGATGACCATTGAAAAGATTTAATCGCTTCATTACATACTTCTCGTGACTCTCATAATTTGTTACATGTTAACACAACCTAAAAAGCAGGCTAGCGCGTTGCGTTATTTGCCGTCGCGTCGATATTATACAAGCACATGTATGTATGATGTACATGTAATGTGGCTACGCTCCGTGCATGTTTGTATGTATGCCATGCTACGGCACATCATCTACTATATGCATGCGCACACTGCGCGCACACAAAGCTCTTTATGCGGATTGCCAGCCAGCAGCTAGCGATAGATTTACTATGTACAAGCATTGATTTTTATCAATGCTAAAAAATATATATATATCACAATTAATAAGCAAAGGCTTATTGCCAAGCTCATCATCTCATTTCTTACCAAAGCATAGTCGCACGCACGCCCATGCTTCAGTTGGTAGTGGTGGCATCATACAGAAGCGAAACATCGCCGTTTCCCGCAAACTGCACGCCTTGTTTGCATTCCGAGTGCTTTACGATGGGCTCCCATTTGATACGTTCAACAACATTTTTCCTTCCATCAACCTACGAATGTTACGCGGCAGTAAATACCACAGTAAATATTATATATATGTATGATATACATACACACACATATATATATATATATATATATATATATGTATTATTTACATATCTGTATAATATTGATCTACACACCAAAGCCAACACTCATTCGCAAAAAGTAAAGACGCAAAGAATTCTCACGCCCCACCCCCTCTTCGAAATGTACCAGTATGTTGTCAGTGAACGTGGTCCCGTTTCCTCCAGGATACGCCGCACACGAGTATAAAATCATTCCCTCCATGGTCAGGTATGCGGCGTCTATTTTCTTGTCCTCTCCTAGATCGCTCTGATAGGTGCTGCTCTCGTTGGTACGCGAGAGTGTGGAAGTTGTCAGCCACGTGTTGTTCCCCCCCCCCACCTTCGACATAGTGCCGACAAGCTCATCCCCCTCCCTCACACCGATTCGTTTCCCGCAGTGAGCACGCCCTGAACCAGAGACGAGGAAGGAGAGGAAGTTCCACCTCCCCCAGTACAGGGGATTAAGAACGCAGCCACTCTTCCCGTAGCTGAGGACGGGTTGCAGGATCAAGGAAGCAGAACCCCAATGACCGTTCCCATCTTCTAATCCGTTGAAGATGTATATGCTAGATAGCCCGGCAGGACCTCGGGATTTGGGAGCAGGGGGCACCTTCCATATAGACGAGAGAGAGGAATAACCCCGGACAGTATCAGCTGCCGACGCGTAAGCGACCCAATCGGAGTAATATCCTAGGCTTGCGCTTGAGGCCAAGGATGGCCTCCGTCTTGGGGGAAACGGACACGGATGGTGAACTTCGTCGGGATGCCCTGCCTTTGATATGATCTCGGTGCCGTTGGGGAGCAGAGTTGAGGAGAAGTGGCCGCTGTGGTGGTGGATGCAGGATCGGTGGAAAAGAAGACCTCCAGGCATGGGAAGCCACTCATCGGACCCCTGCGCAGTAGGCGAGGCGAGCGCTCTTGAGGCACTGGAAAGCGGCAGGAGGAGGAGTATCAGGGCATGAAAAGGAGCGTGAAATGATGATGATGAAGCTGGCATGGATTTGCCCCTCGCACGATGTGTGCTGGAACTTGGACTTTGGTGCAGTGGCGAAGCCCTTGTCGGCTCCATCCCGGTCATCGGGAATCACCGGGGATTTTTGACATTTTCCCCGGATATTCTCCGGAGACTCTCGTGATGCATCCTCGCAGACCTCCCGAGAAAAAGCACGCGGTCGTATCACGTTGTTGTGCTTGAAATCAGGTGCAGCGAGCCTCCTTTGTTCATGCATGCGCAAGGCAAGAGACACGTGCTGGCGTGCATCAACACAAACATGCTGTCAATACACATTGTGTGGCATTGGGCTGCGCAGGCTGCCTAGCTGCGTGCATTGCTAGATTGTGTGCGCACTGCAACAAACACACATCAATTACACGTGGACCATGGAATCAATTGCATGGAATCATGATGTGCGTCTCAATGTTGTTGACCTCTTGGCGGTCATCATTGTGCACATGCGTTCGATGCACAGTAAACATCGCAAGCAGCACCGAGCAAGTGCACAAGTCACAACCGCTATCTGTCGCGAGCGTTTCTCTGTCATTGTCCAACAGCCTTGTTGATGTGCTTTGCTTGCATTGGAAGCAATTAGCATGCTGCAACATGCATGGCATGAGCATGTACTTGCTGGTCTCGTCATTGTTATCGACGAAGTCTTCTTCTAAGCCAAGTCAGCAACGCTACTGTGCCGGCTCCCGTGCAAATAAGAAGTTTGTGTTCCTCAACCCATCGACTGGTGTGCGTGAGGAGCGATACAGCTCTCTCCTCGCCACCGTCACGCCCTCGGCTGCTGCGGTCAAAGCGAGGCCGCCGACGACCTGGGCCCAAGCTGAACGTGTTATATTTACACACATCACCAGCACCCAAAGAGGAATTAAAAAGTGGCCTGCATTCGTGTGGCGCGGAGGCAAATATGAAAACGAAGCTAAAAGGGTGTAAACTCGGATCGCTTTGTCGGGAAAAATGGTGCGTTGTACTTTTATATTATATTATATAGTGATAATGATACTATCATATCTCCCACTAATGAGAACTACATTCTCGCCACAACAGCCTTCATTGCCGTCACCGATAATGCACCTAATGTGCAAGAGAGTGTAGAGTGAGCAGTTATATGTAGAGACCGCATTAATCATCCGCAATAACCTTTCTCTCTCTCTCTCTCTCTCTCTCTCTCTCTATCTATCTCTCTCTCTCTCTCTCTCTTTCTCTCTTGCGCTCTCTCTATCATATTGCGCGTGTGTGCGCGCGCGTACGCGTGTGTAGTGTGCTTGTTACCAGATAAGACGAGAAGGGTGAGGAAGTAGAGCACTAACTCCGCCACTCGTAGGGTCCGGAGGCTGCATGACGCCATAAGGCCGGTAGATAGGGCAAGATAGGGAAAGCGTAGTCGATGATAATATAGCGCCCATGTAACAGAAAGGAAATAGTAGAAAAAGTCGACATATCGCGGAACAAGAAAAGATATGCTAGTAATTACGCACTTTTGCGCTTTATCCCCCCCTCCCCCTCTCTAACTTCTTTTGTTACCGAGATCTTTTCACAAACACGAGCTGTAGGCACAGTGCTGATACTGAAACGCCTCCTGCCATGTTCACGTGTCTTTTAAGTAAGGGAGGACGGGGGGAGGAGGGAAGGGGGGAGCAAAGAGTCGGGATGTTGTTCCAATGTCAGATTGAATCTTTTGGGCTGCAAAGACGAGGAATCTCCGCACACTGGCATATGTGCCAGACGACACGCACGCACGCACGCACACGCACCTTTGGTCTATCGAGTTGAACAAGGAGAAGAAGGATCTCGCGGCCTCGTTAAGGCTTTCTTGTCCCAAGGACACCGCAGCCCTTTCGATCGGCTTGTACTGCAAGTTACGGATAGTTGTGGACGATGAGCACGAAATTCAATCGAGCGCGCCGCTTGATTGCACTGAAAGCGAGATGTCTCCACCGCGACATCGCGAAATGACCATGGATGAGAAGGAAAAGGGTCGATATGTTGTCCGCTTTAGTTGTTCGGGATCACGGTTGTTTCTCAGTTTTGAAGCCCGCGTCGCCCTCCCCCCCCCCCCCCCAAAATCTCTTGTTATTACCATGGCCCATATTAAGTTGTAGACCAACCACTCGGTGGCCCTCATTGTCTGATTAATGTCACGGTTTGAGACCGTGATCTTCTTCTCCTCCCCCCTTCTGTATTCGTTCACCCGCCACACAACAAACCAATCAAGATAGAGAAGAAGGCATTATTAAGTTTCTGCTCCAACACAACTCTTCCAGCAGGAGATGGAAGTAGCAAAGCCTCGCGAAGTACCTCATGCTCGACCGGTTTTTAGAGTCGATGTGGCCCACTGTACGGCCGATAGAGCGGGGGGGGAGATGGCCCTGGGAACAAAATGACGGAAAATACGCAATCATGACCTTGCTATATGCGCAAGCGGGCAGTGGGGTCAAGGGGGGGAGAACGGTGGGCGTTTGGCAATGTAGCACGTTCATGCACTACTACCTGATATCTTCTCTGATAAGAGGACTTGCGATCCTCCTCTTCCTCTTCCTCCTCATATCTGCCCTCCTTCCCTTCGGGGGCGTCAGCAAGCCGAGTTGCTTTCACTAGAATCGGAGCCCTGCCCTTCGTATCTTCCTCCACTCTATCAAACTCGCGGTCCTTCATCTAAGGAGTGGAGTTGAGAGGCGTGTATTGATGGAGAATCTTGAACATTCCGAACCCCTCTCCCTCTCCCCGCCCCCCCCCCCCCACTCTATCACGTCGCGAGTACGTCTGTGAGGCCGAGAGAGTCGTCTCGGGGTAGTAAGTTAGAACTCGATCGTGCCGAACCGCCTTTCCTGATTTGTGATGAAGATGATGATCCGTCCCCACGCCTTTTGGAATCATCGTCCCGAGCAGGGAGAAGGAGGACCTGAGAGAATATTAGTCGCGCTGTGTCATTGAGATCGATATCAGCAGCGGTATTATTTCTCCTCACCACCATCATCCTTATACCTGAGCAGGTCGAGGTAGTAGGCGGTATATTCCTCCCTCCATAGTGAGCAGATTCTAACAATGTTTCACAAACATACACACACACACACACACACACAGAGAGAGAGAGAGAGAGAGAGAGAGAGGAGGGGGGTAGGGGGGGGGGGGGGTGATTATTTCACCATTCAAAAAATAGCCTACGGCAAGGAGACTGGCATGTAATTGGCGGCGCTTTAAATCCTGTGTGACATGCCACCTGCATGGAGTTCGGGAGGCTTCTGAAGAAATGTGCAAAATTTTCTTCGTCCACCGATGAGATGAGAGCTGCTGCAGCAAGAACGCCTCCAGTTTGGACGACAGGATTCTCTGCAAAGGAACTCTGGTCCTCAGGAGCTGGAGGTCTTAGCACATCTAGTATTGATTGCCTCGTGACAGATCTCTCGATGGATGCAGGGAGGATGGCAAGTAGTCCATCCGTTCGTATCTAAAGCGAAAAGCAACTTAAGACGAAGAAGAAGAATATCGTGACGCGGCGTGCCTTGAGAAAAACCAGGTGCCACCGCAAATGTACAATATACATTGCCTATAATATCACTACCCTTCGCTCCATTGCTGTGTAAGCGGCGAAGAGAAGTCCAATAAACCCCAGAGTCATCATGAGCAGCGCCAAGTTTCCGTACAAACCCACTAAGAGGATCCAGCCCCAGATCCACACTAATAACGATATTCCACCTACAGTTCCTTCGAATAGATGCATCCGGATGAGACGGCGCTCATCCCGGTCATCCCCATCATCCCCCTTCCCATTCCCGATCCGCTTGGGAGGACGGGGCGGCGGCGGTGGGGGCATCGATCCTAATATTCCTTCTTTCCTCACTCGGGAATGTTCCCGACCAGCGACAGACCCGATTGTTGTCGCAGGTAGAAATTGGCCCTCATATTGAAGAATAGCGCTTGTAGAAACTTAGAAAAGGGGGAAAACTCACTTATTCCGCTATACAGCCATGCCGTACTTAGTAATTATACTATATTTTAATAAAGATATGTGAATCTCCGTCACTTTCACTGACAGCTGCGACAATTTTTCAATCTGCGTAGCGCAGAGCGCGGGCCAAATACATCTGCAATATTTTTCGGGGTGCCAGATGCGTGAAAATAGGTTGTCGTTCTCATTAAATGCATGGGCTTCCAAACTTCAAAGAAAGCACACTTGGTGGCTGAATTCGATCCTCGATTTAGAGATCTCCCCCCCCAAAGGGACTTACAGAAGCGCAGCCTGGCTTCTTCCCGGCTCCATCATCGGGGAAAACTGTGCGCTTTTTGACATTTTTTTTAAGAAAACGTACACAGGTTTTCCAGCATTCCTCGGGAGGGGAGCGTTGCTGCAGTCGTCAGCCCTACAGGCCACGACGAGAGCAGGAAGAGACACCATCCACAGAAGGGCAGGAGGAACAGTAGCAACAATCACAAGGCGTCAAAACGTCGCCGGAAGATGAAAAGTGGCCATAGACATAGTAAGTCAAAGTGCTCTGCCACCAGCGTCGCGAGGAGTCCTTACAGAAATGTAAATGACAAGAAGGATAAGGAATACTGGGACTATGAGAGCTATAAGATAACCTGGGGGGTGCCGGACCCGTACGAGGTCGTAAGAAAAATTGGGAGGGGTAAATACAGCGAGGTATTTGAAGGAATCGAATCCAGCAGCAAAAAGAAGGTCGTCATCAAGATTCTAAAGCCCGTGAGGAAGGAGAAGATCAAGCGGGAAATCAAGATATTGAAAAACCTCAAGGGCGGGATTAACATCATAGATCTTATCGAGTGCGTCAAGGACCCCGAGTCCAAGGTCCCATCTCTGGTATTTGAGCACGTGAACGCCCAAGATTTTAAGGTTCTGTTCCCAACTCTGGAGTTGGTGGACATAAAGTTCTACATGCTCGAGCTGCTGAAAGCTCTCGACTGCTGCCACTCCCGCGGAATAATGCATCGGGATGTCAAGCCTCACAACGTCATGATCGACCACCAGAAAAAGCAACTCCGGTTGATCGATTGGGGACTCGCTGAGTTCTACCACCCCATGAAAGAATACAACGTGCGCGTCGCATCTCGTTACTTCAAGGGGCCGGAGCTTCTGGTGAACATGCGCCGCTACGATTACTCTTTGGACATATGGAGTTTCGGATGTCAGTTGGCAGGCATGCTATTCATACAACATCCATTCTTCCATGGGCGTGACAACACGGACCAGCTGGTGAAAATCACGAAAGTGCTCGGGTATCAGGACCTGCTCGCCCTATGTGAAGCGCTACGGAATCTCTCTCGACGAACGCTTCGATGGATTGTTGGAAGGCTATGAGAAACGCAGCTTCGAGGATTTCAAGAACTCGGACAACGCAAAGAACTGCACCGCTGAGGCACTGGATCTGTTGGGGCTCTGCCTGCAATACGATCATCGGGAGAGACCGACATGTCAGGAAGCTATGGAACACAAGTTCTTCGAGGGGGTAAGGAAGGGTCACCCGGCATTGTTAAGTAGCAGCAGTAGCAGCAGCAGCAAGAGGATGTACGACATAGGGGATGAGAAGAAATGAGAGCACTGGCTAGAGAACTTGTGTGACCGATCACTCGTGATACCGCGGGTATTACATCTTCGCGACTGCGTTATGTGTAGTTAGGCATTCATGTTGCTGCTATGCGTGAAAAGAGACATATTTGTCTTGTGATACATAGAAGTTATTAACCTGAAAATCCTTTTTAAATGTTGGAGGAATTCTTGTATGAATAGACCAGCATAGCGCGAAGATGTTCTAGCGAGGGGAGGAAGGGAAACTTTTGCATTGAGAGAATGGATTCGGCTAGCCGGCACGGCACAGTCGGTACATTATTAGCTGGACGTAAAGAGCATCATGTTCGCATGTTCTCCACATCTTGCCGTTTTCCCCCTGCTCCGATGCTCTAACTAGCTAGTGCTGTCCTCTAGTCCTGGTGCTTGCACGTGCTAGTGGCTCGCAAGTGGACGCCCAGCAGCGCCCAGTAAGCTCTCTAGCTCTGTTGGCGCAGCAGCGTGGCCCGCTATGGACAACTCCGATCCACACGACTCAAATGCTACATGCATAATTCCACATGCGCATCACACGTTAAGCTCTTCGCGGATCGAGTGCACGTCTGTAGTTCTAGAGCTTGAATTTTGTGCAACACAACTTGTTCATGCACGGCTAGGTTTGGCTTGCGGATGTGATAAGTGAGCAGCGTCAGTGTAGCGGCGGTGCTATCATCACATTGGACTATGCACCTACTGCTATGACGCCGCGCGCAGCCTGCAATGATGGGGTTATAGTTATAGCCTATAGTCTAGGCTTGACCACCATACAAACGACATTTTTGACGCCTACTAAAATTAAATGCTTGCATGCTACATGTGACTTTGACGGAAATGACAGTCACTGTGGAAATGAAAGATGATTCATTAGTAGTACCTGGAAATTCGATTCGATCTGTGATCGTAAGCAGGTGCATCGATCGGCTACTGCTATCATCATCATTCTGGACACACATCACTTTGTGCGCAGAAACCCATGTAAATACAGGGATGGCTTGATTCTTAAGTTGTCGCTCTCATCGTGCGAAGCATCGCAAAGCTCTCTCATATTCTCTTAAACTATCTTACATTCGAAGAGGCCACCAAAGAAGATAAAATCTTAAATGAGAGGTCTTTCTATGCAAACGAATTGAAGGCTTGTAGCAAAAGCTTCCTATTGATTATACCGACTACCATTCTAATCCTGCCGCTCTTAATGATCCTCTGATTACAGTTTCTTTGACGGCCTTAGCGAAGGATAGATTTAGCTTTAATCTCCTGTGACAATTTGGTGAAATAAAAATACCTCAAATACAACGATCATATTCTCTTGGTCCGTTGCAGTAGTAATATGCATCTTTATGTCCCTTTCTTTTTGGTTTCTCTGATAGATTGTCGCAGAAGTAGGCTTAGAAAAAAGTACTATTTAATTACAAGGATTCGAAACACTGGGTGAGTAAAATTCAACATAATTTCAGCTGTACCTCATAGAACATTTGTTGGATGTAGTCTGCACATGGAAGGAATTCCATAGGCCCATTGTATTGTCTCAAAGCTGGGCAAACTGTGATTGGGATCTGACAAAATTTCAGAATGGCAATGGATTCAAGTTATCTCCCATTACCTTGCTGACTTTTTCTTCAAATATGTCTCTTTTGTTCAACATTAGGATCATCGTAGTTTTCTGTTGAATACGTCAAATTCAGTATCTATGCATTTTTTATTCAGGCTGATCATTGAGCAGAACACTTAACTACGTTGTCACAATGATATTTTCTTTTTGAACAGGGACTACCTCAAAGTATTTTATGTTGCATATCTCATCAAACAAATCGAGAGCTTCCACCAACCGATTTTGTTTATGATCCTCAAACAATACTGTGTCATATCTGCTTATCAAAATTAAAAATGTAGCAAGACTGATGGGAACTGAACTAATTTGAGCTTACGCTGATATTGCGGCAACAAAAATGACACAGGTAACGTCATCGAAGAAACTAAAGAAAATAATGATCAAAATCTAGACAGAGAATAGTAATTGCCTCACATACTGAATCCATTTTTTCCTTTCGTTCCGTTGGCCACCAACATCGAATATTTGGAAAATATTTCCTTTGATCTCAAACATTTTTTGCACAACCCCTATAGTTCTCGCGCGAGTTCTCAATATATGTTCTACAGTCGGAACGTATCCCTAAGTTCATGATTGACAGCTTATGATGAAGTTGCACTCAGTTTCTTTTGAATATTATTCTTATGTTCTTTACGTGTGATTACCGGTTTTCCGATGGTGTCAACACAATCAAAGTAGAAGGCGGCTGAATCTGTTATATAATAATTTGATCTATGCTCGTATGTCTTTTGAATTTGAGGGAGCTTCCAGACATATTTTATCAACGCCGCTCTTTCTTCATCAATGTCATCTAAGGTCGAATCTAAATCTTCCAACTCTCGGATAGCATGTTGATCCTTTTTCTGAAATAATCATATCGATTGGGATTAGCTATGCTAAGTTTCATGCTTCTAGTAATATGAGTCACCTGAAATGGCATGTCTTCGGCGTAGACTTCTGCCATGTCGATAAGTGTTTGAATAGAATCAATTACATTCGCAGTTATTGACCGCCTGTACTCCATTCTCTCATCTTCTGGGAAAGGATTCTTCCCGTAAATGAGGTTCATCTACTCATATTTAAGCATTAGCACACTCATTAACACGTCTATGATTCGATAACCTGCTTGAAGAGGGTACTTTTTCCCTGTGATCAGTAGAACATAATCATCGTTCTAATGATGGTGGTGTTTGTGCTGTTGACTATGAAAATCCGGATACCGATTCTCCAGCTCCTAGTAGCAGCATCTTGTGAATAGCGTGTTTTTTTTTTTGGTCTGCGCCCATTTTCTCTTCAATCTCTTTGTTCCGGAGAGCTTCCATCGCCGTAGCGCCATCTATCTGGGCACATATGAAGCACACCGCTCCCATTTGCTCGTCTATTTCTTTTAAGTTGAAATGGACGAGATTGGCATGGCAAACTGCGGCTGTTTTCCCACATTATCATTACTAATTCCTAGTCGCAGGTGCAAATCCATCTTCATTGGGCACATTTAGCAAGAACGGGGGAGATCTTTCTGTTCTGTCGTTCTCCTTAGAAGGGGTGTTCAATTTTTCCTTGGGACAAAAATTATTTTGTCGCAGCCGAAACTCGGAAGATCTTTGCCTTGACTGGGAGGGAATGCTGCACGTGCGGCATGGAATGACCGAAGTCGTTTCGGCAAAAACAACGCGGCCAAACTCACAGGCACTAAGGTCAGCTTGATATTTGAAATTAATTTCTCGCTGTGTGATCAGAGCGAGGGATCTTGTTTTTCCTCTGAAGTGTGGTTTTCTCAGAACCCCTGAGTTGAGTGATTCCTCTTGTCTGCAAACAACACCACTGGACTAGAGCATGTGAGTGTTGCCATTTGTGTTTCAGACTCGCCTTCTTGTTCTAGTCGTCTTCACCGTCTCCGACGTTGATATTCATTCGTTGTCCTTCATTGAAGTGTCATCATCGTTGGTTTCACATCCCCCACTGCTTTTTCACCCGTCTGTTGTCACACCACACGTCAGGGTGGTCATGTCGACCTCATCACACCACGTTCATCGGCAGGGCTGGCAGGGGACACGTGTGGACTTGAGCACACGCAAACAAAAGCACACAAGGTGTTCTGCAAGGAACACTTTGCAGAAACAGAACGAAGTGACAACAACCACAACAAGCTGGCTAGCTGGCTGGCTAGCTGGTCTAGCTAGCTAGCTGGTGGTGGTGTCACACAAGTGTCTAGACGTGCACTGCACATGCGTGTGTCTGTGCACATCACAGCTGTCGTCCGCTTCGCACGCACCCAACGCCACACCACTGCCCATCGACCTGGCCTGACAGGCCGCCATGCTAGCATGCACCACAGCTAGACAGGCTAGCACTAGAGCAGGTGGCAATGCAAATGGGTGAACGGCCCATCTTTCGATTCTGTGCCCCACTCCACGCTAGCACGTGCTCTGTGTATCACAGGCTGCTGTCTGACATCGACATCAGACGCAGCGTGTTCAACGCACGTGCGAGCGCACGCAACAGAAGTGTGGGCAGCAACAATGTGCGCTTTGTGTGCTAGCTGCAGGCTGAGCTGACCGGTGCGTGCGATGCTGCTCTGCACCAGCATGCGATGGAGAGAGAAAGAGGGGGGGGGGGGGGGGGGGGGGGATTCACGTCACATTCTAGTGCTGAACGAGAATCACAGTAGCCTGAATCGTCATGTTACCACAAACAATTATGCAATCGGCGCACTAAAGACATATCTACTGTTCGCCACTGGCAATGTGACATCAGAGAAGTAGCCTTGTCTAGTGCTCGACGAACCGTCTGGCGATGACCAGTGCGCGTTCATCGTCCCTGCACTTATTACTACAACGCCGTTGTTATCATTTATGGCTATGAGGCTATCAGGATCAGTGATCCAGTCTGAATAGTAGCCCCTAGGTGACTGCGAGATGGTGCTCACTACGATGTCAGAGTTTGGACGAGATATGATTCCAGCAGCTTCCGTCGCCACCCCACCAGTTTTATTGAATTTACTGTCATAGCCATCATTATTCGTATTATTCTTCCTTACATTGTTGTTGCTTCTGCTGTTGCTGTCTTCATTATTTTTGCCGTTGTTCTTGGGTTTAGTAGGGTCAGTCGGAGATGATGAGGACGTCCACATACGAACCATCTTATGGTCATCGCCAAGGCGGTCACAATCGGCTAGCACCGAGTCGAGTTTTGCTGAGGAGATATCTAATTGCAACCTACAAGCTGTGCTTTTGCCCTGGGCCACTTCCTTCCTTGTCGAATCGAGGATGTCATTCGAGGTGGGGACCGCCTGATCGGAAAGCGCGCGAAAGCGCATCTTGCTGTCAGTCGTCGCCAGAGACACTTTCCCTGTGTGTTTCAAGTGCCCGGGCCCTTCTTTGGTGTTCAGAGAGATTCTTGTTGTACTAGCGGTGGGAAAGTAGAGATTGCTGCTGGCATTAGTATGCGGTGAATCCTTCTGCTTGTCCTGCTGCTCCATTTTTGTGAATGCAGACCGTTTGGGGGTGTCAGCACTGTATGACGTAGTATGCTCTCGCTTCTCTATGAATGGCATCGCGCTACTGGATTTTGCAACGTTTTCCCTTTTAATCGGAGTCTGACTATGCTTAATGGTCTTAATCACCTTGGAGACTATGGATGCTGCTCCATTTGTCGCAGGAGCCCGTGAGGTCGAAGACTCTTGCATTTCCTGCATGAGCCTCTCTCTCACCCCGTTTACTATGTTGGACCTCCGCTGATTCTCAAGGTATTCTTTTTCATTGATCGAATCTGTGGGAATAGAAATGGTGATCTCAACTGATGAGCTGCAGATGCTGCATTCATCTTGTTTCATCATACTAGGGGATACCGTGGATGCCGTTTTTCTGCCTAATTTTCTCAGCATCAAGCTCTGCCATCAGCTTGAGAGCAATCTCCACATTCCAATACTGCTTCTCTCTGTATCTGTCCATGATGCTACTGTACTTTATTTTCTGTGGGGAGGATTATATGGAGGGGGGACCGTAGATATTCCAAAGTATCAATATCTATCGAAGCAAAGGGGGCTAATCTACGCTGTAATCAGTATGTAATGAGGAAATGCGATATAGACGTTGATGAAGGGTGGTGCTGTATACGAATGCATTTTGCATACCTTCAAGATCTCTTTGATGCATAAAACCCATCGGTGTCTCTCGGCGGAGGATATCGCCTTGAGGTAGAATGTCCTGCCTCCCAAAAGCTTCATATTAAATCTAGTGTCGCTGCATTTTTTGCCTTGAGCGACTTCGTGAACTTTATCAATCGCTAAAAGCGGGATAATTGCGGCTTGCCTTTTTGCGGATTCCTTCGCGAAGAACTCGAACGTGTTGCGATTTGTATCTATTCGGCAGTAACGTTTCTTCCATTTGTGTCTACCTAGCAGTGATTTTTGACTTTTTTGGTGAAGAATTCCTGTGATACATGAGAAAGGTCAGCAAACCGGGGTCGTTGATAAAAAGAAGTAATCAAACCACAGCACACGTTGAGATCATCATCCGCATCCGCCTTTGTGCCGCCTTTGTTCTCGGTGAAGCGGGAGCTCAAATTGATCAATCCTCGTGGAGACATGCTAGTTATATGTCCACAATCTAGACTCTCTGAGATACCAGGTTACACAACAGTACGTGTTCGGGGCGTTGAGGCGTTGGTGTTAAGAGAGAGCAGAACCTTTAAGATTTTATGAATTAAAGAAGGGACATTCTGGCTGTCTAAATACATAAAAGATTTAATAATATTCATGTCGTATTTCATATTTATGTGTAGTTCGTTCACTTAGTAGTTGAGCTACCGTTTACCCAAGATCTTAACCAAAGCCTTGACACAAAAATATGTAAAATTGAAATACGACAATATATTCTTGATGTTGTAATTTTTTTTCAACATGCATTTAAGCCTGTGATCGCCTGATCTCTACCTCGGAAAAGGCAGGAAAAGAGTCGGATAACATGATAGTGCCGGGGATTTATACAAATTTTGTGGTAGTAACGGATACAAAATTTATTTTGTTTAGGTGGAAAAGCACGGAAAGTATCCAGGTGGCAACTGCCCAGTCAGAGGCCCGAAGAATGCATAAAGCAGCATTACAATCGGGAAATTCCCTACCTTAAAGTTTTAAATAAGCCAAGCAGCATTGACGGCCTTGTCGCATAGAAGGAAGGACAAGCAATAATGTAGATAAATCCTGAGAAAATGAGGCAACTTATGACAGAAACGGCTTAATTTTGATTTTAGATAGTAGTTGCAGCGACAAGGAATTCAACAAAGAACGCATTCCTTGACATTTTGGGTTCCGAGAGTAGAAAATGAGTCCCGGAATCCAATGAAATCGTCGGAATGGTTCGAGAATCTCTCGAGGTTCGGGGTTCTATTTTCTTCTCGAGGCTGACCTCTCCTCACGCTCCCGACTCATCGGCCAACCAAGGCATTCATTCAGGCCCATACTGCAATCTGCTGGAGGAGGTTGATGACAGATACATTCTTCCAGGTCTGCGCTTTGGTTACAATCATGGGTTTGGGTGCTTTGTGGTGTATTTACGGCGAAGAACGAGAAGAAAGAGGAGCGACGAACAACGCTGTGCTTCAGGTTTCTACGACACTGGCCCAAGGGGTCCTTTTGCTTGTGGATGGCATACTGAGAGGCGTCCACTTTGCGGGAAGCGCACTAGATTCCGGCTGTAAGGGTACTGCTATCGCATGCAGCATGTGAAAAGCCTGTCGCCTCCTCGACACGATGTAACAATGCACTGTCTGATGTGAAAGCGCTGGGTGGGAGGAGAAGGGACTCTGCTGTTGACAAGCGAAAGAAGGTGGTCATCGTTGGAGCTTCATTCGCTGGACTTTGGTCCCAACGAAACCTCTGCAATGTCGGTAGAAAAAAGTGGGAGTAGCAGTTGTAGTAGAGGAGCGTTACAAGATATCTATTATTCGGAGGTGCTAACGGGTGACGTTTGTCCTGCCATACTACCGAGTGGCGTCATCGCAGGGGGACAAACAGCGCCGCTTCTCCCCCCTTTGATTAGATTTTCCTTTTTTGAAAAAAAGATCGTTCCAGAATCACTGGTCGTCTGTCTTTCTATGCCGTACAGCAGTGGCAACCGCTTAGCTGCCAAGAGAATTCCTCTTCGATACATCTGATCCAGAGTGCAATTATTGTAGGATTTCGATGTGACTGTGGTGGATTTTAAAGAGTACGTTCCGTATAGCTCCTGCGACCTATTCTCCGTCTTTACCTCGGCCTATGTTTATACCCTTACGTGATCGATCGCTCCTCCTTTCTTCCTACTGCCGCGCCTGCTCTCTGCTGCCGTTGAAGATAACATATACCTTTTTTTGCAGATACTTTGAATACACTCCTGGAGTGTTGCGAGCATTTGTAGAACCTGGTCATTTTAAGAGGTGGAGAGATCATCCATCACGATACTGATCGAGCATCTTGCCTTACTAGGATTATGATGACGATGATGATGATGATAAGGACGATGATGATGATGATGATGCTAACGATCGAGATGATGGTGACGGTAGCTATGATGTCTTGTGTTACCACCGGGCATTTAATACAACCAACTTCCAAAAAAAAAAGGATTTCTGGAGCGATCCCCCGTCGAAGAAACAAGTTTCTCTGCGGCGAGGCCATAGGTAGAGCAGAAGACGTGAGTAGTGTGTACTCACGCAACGAAGCCACTTTTACCATGATGAGATGCATGATGACGTTGCAAAAGAAGAAGGAGAAAAAGAAGAAGTAGGTGTCGTGCAGATAGCAATCATCGTATTTACGCGCACGCAGGATTGACTGCGGATCGAAGGTCACTTCGTGTGCTCTCCACAACAAATCAGCAAGAAACGGTCAAGAGTGTTGTATTGTTGCCTGCTTTCTGTATTGATGCTGATGATGAGAATGATATAATGATAGCCTACACTGAGTATACATTATGCGTCATGCTGCCATTTATGAGATGCAGCCCCCCATAATCGCTTTGCATATATGTAAATGTATAACATCTTACAACGAATGTGTGTGGTGGGGGGGGGGGGGGGGCTGAGCACTGATTCGAAACGGAGAAACATATTGCTACTGCTAAACTCAACTAACTAGGAGGTCCCATTTGATTACCTCCTCATCGGCACGGGATCGACTTACGCAGGTGCCAGTGACGATGATGATGATGATGA
>ADNK01003568.1:0-16582 GCA_000320545.1 Bigelowiella natans CCMP2755 | reverse complement strand
GCAGCATCAGAGACATCGTGTGCGGGCTAATCGTCGTCGAGTGCCTGTGTGTGTGTGTGCGTGTGTGTGCGTGTGTGTGCGTGTGTGTGTGTGTGTGTGTGTGTGTATGAACGTCAATACCAACCACGCGTTCAAAAATACGGCGGGAAGCAATCCAATGACGAAAGAAAGCACAGATGATATATGCTCTTGAGGGTAGTCTTGGAGCAAATTTCTCCGAGAAATTGGATTCATCATCAATCACTACCTTCGAATGTCGTTAATGGCCTCCAGCGCTTCCAGACTGAACGACGCGCCTTTATCAAGAATGACTAGTAGCGTGCGTGCAACGGAGGGGTAATCGCCCTCATTTACCACCTACCATGGAGTATTCAAGGTATGGTGAGGGAGAGTCAAGCGAAAGAGGCGGTGAGAAAGATACAGATACATAATCTGCACATCACCAGCCTACATCTCTCTCAAAATATAACCAGCATCACCAGTACATACCCACTCCTCTTCCGCCCCCCCCCCCCCGTCCCTTCTCTCCCTTCCTCTCCTTCTCCCCCCCCCACCCACCCTGAGGGATTTCCTCGTGAGTTCAAAGATCTCGTCGCTGAGCTCCGGGGGCAAGTCGAGGTCGCTCAGAGCACCTAGGATTGGCACCTACAACAGCCAGTTGACTACGATGACGATGTGAAGAGACGACAAATACGCGTGATGAGCGAGAAGCTCTCAACGATGCAGAAACAGGGGTTGTCTTCTTTTCCCCTATGTTATAGCTGATGATACTTCCCTGACGCTGTGGATATTGCAGCACCAATTGTGAAAGGATACACGACAAGCTACTCTCTGGTGTAGCCCCCGCCGCAAATCATGCAATTCTGACGCTACTGCTACTGCTAATACTTAAAAACTAAAAAAACAACGACGACGACTCTTCGTTCCGTCCGACACATAGTCGCTGCGGCCGATCGCAGGGCATGCATAGAGCATCGTCGTGTTCGCGGTCATTATCAATTCACATTCTCTCTCGTCGTGCTTGGGGACTACGCACCAGGTACTCCGATGACTCCTCCAAGATGTCCTTGAAGGCCGTAACAACGAGCGATACCTACCGCCGGGGAACGAAATTGAAAGCAGAGAAAACTGCGCGGAAGCGTACATCAATCAGCAGGAAAATGCTGGAGCATGATGGCTTTTGGATGATATTTTGGTAATGAGGACTCATCTCTCAACGTTGCTACTATTCAGTACCTCGGGCACAGAATCGCCACATAGCTGCGGGAGGAGATGAATGAGGTCCTTCTTGTCCTCCATGCACATCATTAGCTGTACGCACTTCTCCGTTAATAGAGGGTGCGGGCTGCGTAGTCAGTTGGGAAGAGAAGGCATTATGGATATGAATATCTACTTATTGTATTTATTATTTAGTAGATAGCTTAAACAATATTTCTGTGTGCATGTTGTGTACAAGCTGCCATCCGCTCCGTCACCTTGTCTATGTAAGGGGGAGGGAGAAATCATGCAACATCGTCTCCATACCTTGCATTCGTCGCCACAATGCGTAAAAGACGCTTTAGGTTCGATTCGTCCCCGCTTTCTGCGAGTACAAGGGTGGTGCGCGCACATCATGTGTGTGCGTATTTGTGTTGTTTGGTTGTTTGTTTGTGCGAATGTGCGAGTGCGAGAGATCGTAAAGTTGGCGTCGTAATAGGAAGATTCTGTTGCGTGGAGGTGGTGGATGATATCTCCCCACCTAGAGCGTCCTCAAAGATACTCTCGACGGCCGCAAGCATAGTGTCGGCATCTTGGAGGAGCGGCGGCCCAACCCTCTCCCACTCCGCCACGGATCTTGCACAAACACAAGAACAACAGCAGCAGCAAACGCAGCATTTTATTTATCTCACACCGCAAAGGTGTTTCGAGCCCCTCTTCACGCACGGGTTCATCATATCTCGTATTAGAACGTTGGAAAAAGAAGGCAGGGGTAAGCTGCCATCCTTTCTTAGGGGTACGCTAATTATCACCTCATCACGAGCGGGGAACGGAATACGCGACGGGGGTGGGCGTTGGCGCCAAAAAGGCCTTTCGGAAGAAAAATGAAGGACAATTTCAACGCGCGACATGAATATCGTTATGTCGCATGATAATGAATACAGGATGCTTGCATGTCTCAAGCGCAGCGACGAAGTTTCAAGGGCAAAATAGTTCCTAGATCACCAGAGACAATTCGTGGGCTCCAAGCTGAAACTATCGCACAGAGTTATTGGAAAAATTTACGATATATTGCCGATATAATATTGCCATAATCAGAGCACACGATGTTGGCGTCGTCGGTACGACGGAACTCCCCCCCTACCCTCAGGTACCCCCCTGACCCGCTAACCGTTGAAGTGCCTTACAATCTTCGAAACACATTCAGGCGAATCTGGCTTGTGGTAACGGCCATAGCTACGATACTTGTAGTCTACACGTCAGCGGATGGTAGGGGAATGGCTGACAAATCGCAACATCTGGGTATCTTCGACTGCTGCGCGAGTGTAAGTGTGCTAAAGCCTAATAATCTACTGGTGTAGCGGTAGTGGTGGAATGTTCACTTCACACCGTGTGGCTGCTTTGAAACAGATTAGCGAGTTCCGTGACGAAATGCAGCGCGTGCAGAACGGTAAGTGGTCGGGGGAGGAGTCGGACAACCTCAAATACGCTTTGACCGTGGTACTATTCGATGAAAATTAAAAAATCAATGCAAGCGATGAACCGAAGTCATGACGATGTCCAAATGGATAGAAGAATGGAGACATATCTAACAGTCTCATTCGGTTTGTTTAGAGGGTTGCGACTATACATGTGAGCAGCATTCGTTGCTTTTGCACTGCGGCTGTGCTTTCGATTTCTCAAAATACTGCTTTTTCTCAACCCTTCCTTGCAACTCTTCTTCAGCTCCGAGAGGATGCTAGCAGACGCGATCAGAGAACAATCGGGCAGCTTTTCAAAGATATGAGGAACAGAATAGATCCCTCGTAAGGAGCGCAGTAGCATATTTTCTCTATATGTTCTCAACGGATGCATCTCCCCCCCCTTACCTTTGAACCCGTCCGCTCCTTTTGCCACCTTGTCCTTTTTCATTTTGTCCCTCTACCCTCCCTTCCCCCCCTCCCCACTCACCCTCTCTCTCTCTCTCTCTCTCTCTCTCTCTCACACACACACACACACACACACACACACACCTAACAGAGTAGAGCAAATGCAAGCCCAGACAAAACAGCTCGAGACCGATAAAGAAAAGGTAGTTACATTTGGATATCATCTGCTATCTTGAGCTGTCAAATGTCACTCGTTACTGCCCTTGTCGCTCTTCCAAATGAGACCATTCCCCTCGAATGATGATCGTTCTGTGAAAATTTGTTTTTTGTGGCGAATGATGATTACATTGAGCATTATTGCAATGTCACGTGCAGGTCTCAGATGAGAGAGGCAATGCATACGTCAAAGTTTCTCAGGAATGCAAGAAGAAAGTAGAGTCCGAGTCCATAACAATCTTAATTAAAAAAAAACACAGTAACAGGAGATTACGCAAACTTAAGACATATTTACAATGAGAACACCGACAGATTTTGCGCGACAAAATCATCGAAGCGGAAATAGCAGACCGAATTTTCCAATACGGCCTGAATTCTCCGCGGGACTCCCCATCTTGAACTTATCTTTAGGGCGGCAATTTTGAATTATATGCTATAGTTCGCGCTAAGAATCATCTGTGTTTTTTGTCGGATACCTTCTTCTAGAAGAAGATGCGAACGTCTTTTGTCATCGAGGCAATCTGTGTACTCGCTGTAGGAGTAACGCTTCTCCCCTTTCCTTCCTTATTCAGGTGGAGGATCTGAGCAAGCAATTTCAGACCGAGATCGACAAAGACGGGGAAAACCAGATGGAGCAGGTGTTTCACAATGAAGAGCGTAGATAGAATAGAATTGGCCTCTCACTCTCTCCCCCCCCCCCCCCCTCTCTCTCTCTCTCTGTCTCTCTCTCTGTCTCTCTCTCTCTCTCTCTCTCTCTGTGTGTGTGTGTGTGTGTGTGTGCGTGGGCGGATACAATGCGATTTGATGAGTGCTAAAATCTTCTTCCGCTGCTACTGCTCTTGTTGCTATTGCTGCTGCTGCTGCTGCTAAATGTAGCGTGCGTATGAAGCCCAGAGATACAAGGTCACCGAGAAGCTCCTCCACGAGCACCATGAACTCTTGGTATGTAGATATAGGCTAGTGGCATTGGAAATTGTGTGCGTGTATGTCTACATTATGGACACTTTTCTATGGTAAAATTCAGATGTACATATGTGGCGATATACGTATTAATAGAATGCTAAAAACCACACATGCGCACATACACGCACACACACACATAGAGTGAGAGAGAGAGAGAGAGAGAGAGAGAGAGACTCACATAAAAATCATGAATGAAATGCGTCTTCATTATTTAGCGGAGTATTCAATGAGATGTAAAATTTCCTTCACTTATCTTGTATTTTGCTATCATGTGCGTGCGTCTGTGCATTACTTCATAATATCAGAGCGAGAAGGAAAAGCTACGAGACGAGCTAAGAAAATTGAGAGAAGCAAGCTTCAGCTGAAAAAGCTTTTATGTATAGCTCTCAAGTACAGAGCACTGCATCGCCACATCTCTTTTCCTCGCACCTGGAACTGCCACTGATCGAGCGCTCATTCTGGAACCTGATCATAACTTTTGGCTTTTTTTTTAAGGAAGCCGTGCATGTAGAGGTTTATGACTCATTCCTGACAAAAATGATGAATATGAGCCTTGTCAGTATTTGAGGCAGAGACGCAAGAACGCGAATAGCTAGGCGTTATAATAACCGTAGCTAGCTCGCGCGACAGTCACGGCCTTGCTAGCTTGCAGTATATATCGAACATGTGCGTGCAGCAGATTTTGATGCGTGCGTGCTGCCGGTCATCGCTGCTGCTCGCATTACATCATCACCGCCACTCATCGATCATGCATATGGCCCGCATGCACATGCCATATGGATCTTAGAGACATATGCCTATATTAGCTAGTTAGGGATGTTCACAGATGCATATAAATAGCGTGTTGTATACGCGCTTATCCCATGCTTGTCGCACCTGCTATGGCGTGTCAATGTTGCTCATTGGCATGCATAGCATGTGCTAAGTTAAGAAGGTACATAAGCGAATGATGCACATTAGTACATTGCTTAAGAAATAAGAACAATAGCCATGTACGGCTTTACATGCTCTTCACTTTGTCCATATCTGCTCTTCGTCACTTTGTCCATGTCTGTCTCTCAGCAGCCAAGCCATGTAATTAGCTAACAGACGCGCTGCTTGCTGGTGCTTGCAGTTGCACGTTGATGTAATCAAAGCTTTGAAAACAAAAACACTAAAACCCTGATGATGAAAACACATTGTGAGCTTGAGCATGCATGCTGACAGAAACAAGCTCCCAAGAGGACATCACCGCTCGCACGCGGGTCTTTTAACTTTTGCGCGCGCGTTTCACTTTGCTGCAAATAGCTTAGTCAAACACATCACATCACGCTATTTTCAGATTGAAAAGGCAACATTTTTCCCCAACATCATTTCGCCAACTTGTGCTGCAAAAGTTCCCTTTTGCAACACAACACCTTCCATGTCGCAATGGCCCAAGCGGGGCCAAAATGCCAAAACTTACTAACTCATTTTGTCCCCACACATGCACATGAATTGGGTGGCTGCATCACTTCCCAATGCTGCCCCCCCATCCATGCGCTTCACCATCAAGCCATGCTAGAAGAATGTGACCATCACCTGCATGATGCTGACATGCAACATCACACTGACAAGCTGTCTGAACCCATGTGACATCATGTAGAAACCCCCATGCCACGCATGCAACACGCACACCTTTGCATGCCAACGCGCACCTACACAATCAGGCCCACATGTGCCCACAAACTTGAGCACAAAAGAAACCATGACAAATGCTAAACACATGCATGGCACCTAATGTGCACAACATGACTTAGAAAGCCTGTCGCACTGCCCAAGGCAAATGCGCAAGCATGCATGCATTGCACATGCAAACGCATGCATCCAACATGCTGCCATCAAAACTAAACTAGAACAAAACTACATGCCTAGCATGCTGCCTAATGCAAGCACGCGCTTGGTGGTCATGACCGACCACAAGCTATGCTAATGATACATGCTTAATTTCTTGCTCATGCTAAGTCTTTGCCATGCACGCTATGTAGCGCATCGCATTGCACGTGTAGTACGCTGCTACAGATGAGCAGAATTTTAATGTATGATTTGGTCGAAGGGGTTTCCCCCAGGATTATTTCGCATCGTCGTTGGATTACGTTTAATTTGCGTGCTTTGCACTGCTATAAGTATAATTTCATAAGTACGTTGTGAACGCATAGCCAGCGTAGCACAGTACTATGCGTAGACTACTATACGATGCACGCTATGCAAATCTGCAACATGAAAAGGTTGCTATATTGTCAACAAAGAAGAAGATTGTGGGACTCCTTATTGGGCCAGAATGTGCGCTATTTCCGTACATGCGACATGGCACGTACTAGTGTGATTATAAGACCCTTCATATATTATCAACAACCTTCAAGGGCATGCATGAGTGTATAATTTGATACTTATATTATCCATCTGAGAAGACAAGGTACCGCTTGACAGTGAGGAAATTGGCCAGATTAGTAATCAGAGCAACCTACGCAAGTATTTGCCCGTACTTCACTTTTTGGACGACTAGCTCCATGAACTGTTTCGAAATCGCTCTATTTGCTGATGTATACAAGAATCATTTTTCTCTAGGCATGCACGTAAAAATTAATTTACAATGCATAATTTTGTTCCTCTCATTCAAGAAATTGTGCCACGGCAGCAAAATGTTTCTTTTGCTTTATCGTGCAGCTGATCAGATTTTTCCAATAATTCTTCCAGTTGGTAGCAGATGTCTTGCCGGAGGATGCCAAGAAGCTCTCGTTTAGCCACATCCTAACCTTGTTTTCGAGTGATTCCATTGAGTGCATGATTCTCTCTTGGATTATCTCAATTTTCTTTTTGTCTTTGTAGTACTCGTTTCGTCCTAGAACAAAGAAAATAAAATTAGACACGAGGCAGAGAAAGACTAATATTTCTCTCAGCCAACATCTCTACTATGACATTCATGCTGCTCTACCTATAGAATCTCGATGGCTTCTGGACGCAGGAATGTTCCGACTCTTAATATAGCTTCTGACCCTATCTTTCTTGGGTTCGGGAAGAAGGAACACGCTATTCAATATCCGTGAGATTTCCTTCCCGGATAGCGGGTTTTTCTGAAGCACTGTATCATCCGACTCTACCCTTAAAATTAACAGAATGCAATACTTGGCTTTATCTGAAAGCCCACCTTTGCGCTCGAGAGAAGCTCTAGATCCAGTCGACTGTTGTCTTGTGGACGATGTCGCGCAAGGCGTTGAGCAGCCACTACGAGCGCTGTAGCAACTCCCAGTGCTACGACTAAATGAACTGGATGAATCTTCGAAATGATCAAAAGAAGAATTCAACGACTCACAAAACGGATTCGCATTTTCCGTAACATTTAAGTTGTTTTTCTCATTATGAAATTTCAGGAACATATCCGGCGAAAAGGGCTTCGTAGAATTTCGCTTTTGTGGCATAATCTTGCTTGTTTGTTCATCGTTTGAACTCTGCGTCTTTTCTTCCACACTGTTTATGGTTTTCGTTGTTCCTGTCTTATTAGCGAATGAAAAGCGCGCACCAGGTGAGGATTTTCCCCGCTTCAATTCTCTTTTCTTTTGTCTTTTTTCCCAAGCCCAGTTCGCCTTCTCTAGAGAAGAAGACTCCTGAAATCCAAGTGCGCAGACTCCACCAAGATTTGGTTTGCTCCTTGGGCTGTTATTTATGGGTCTGAAAGCTTTTGCGTAGAAACTAGCGGAGGTGTCATACTCTTCTGATTGGGAGATAATTAGGTTCGGGATGCGTATATGACCGGAGATCGAAGGTTGATGCTCTGCCGGATGGCTGCCCCGCTCCATTATTATTTTTTCAACCAGGGCCTCTTATTTGTGAAAATTTTGCTACACGGCGGGAAGCATTTCTTCTCAAGAAATTTGAGTGAAAATGGAATGGAACCGCGTGTCGGGGAGGCAGCAATGACATGTCTTCGTCGTTTTCAGGTGAATCTACTTAGAAAAGAGGAGCTCCTTCTAGTTACCGACAAGAGTAACGTTGACCGTTTCAACGACATACAATCTTCGGTGAAAAGCACAAACTCTCAGAAAAGCGAGACATGGGGTACCCCCCCATGTGTTCGCCGCAAGGCGGTGATTCTGTTTCCTATGGCCTACGACAAGGAAACATTGTTGTCGCATTGCCAGAAATCAATCGGGAGAAAAATGTGCGTAATACTACAAGCTGTACTAGATCTAGATGTGCAAACAACGCAGTTTGGACAATTTTCTTTTCTTCGGTGTTGGAACATCGAATTTCGCCTTTTTTTTGACTCAGAGCAAAGGGATGAAGATGGCCTCTCGAATTGCGTCTCCCCTTCATTGTTGTTGTGGTCCCTCCAAGTTCACCACCACCTCGCAGATCCTTGCTCTGCACTCGATCCATTTCGACTCCGAACCTGTGGAAACTTGATCAAACTTCCAAGTTCAAGATCTGTCCAGCCAGCGCTAGCTGAGGAAAACGTTGTGAAATCTGTTGAAAAAATGCAGTTTCTGGGCGAAATGATCGAACTTTTTTCGCAGCTGACTAGCTGACGACACCCCGAGCATGACAAGGACCAACGAAATCCTGGCGAGTGAACTCCCCTTGTGGATGAGTGTGGAACCGCAGAGCGTGCTGCGGAACAGCAAAGAAGCAACAACACGCGTGCAGCGTGCATGTGTGGTGGCACTCAACCAGCAGTCAAGAAACCGTCTAGCCGTGCCAATGCAACACTCATGGTTTGGCCAACCCCAGCTAGCCAGCGCAGTGCAACGCGCAGCGGCGATTCAAAAATCATGAATGCACTTGGAAAAAATGCCTGACCAACTTTCAGGCCGCACACGCACTGCTAGACTGACGCACGCGAAAGTCCAGAAGTCACACCATGCCAGCATGCCAGCATTCGACCCCTTTTCAAGTTTTTTGGAGGCCTCAAGTTTCAAAAAACCTCACCATTTTTTGCAGACGATGACTTGTCTCAATTTGAGTTTTCGCGAGCAAAGACACATGTGAGTGTCGCACACACTTTTTCCACACCAATGTCACAAGCACTGGAGCATGCATCTCAAAATTCGAGCACAACACTGGAACAGAGCAATTTTTCAGTTGAACTTTTTGTTTCAAAATTTGTCATTCTGCACTTTCCTAGTTTCAACCAAATGCGGGCGCAAATCACAAGTGTTGTTCATGTGGAATGTCCACATGTGTTGGCAAATGCGATGGAGTGTGAATCTGAGCTCATTTTGGAGCGTTCAGAGGTGTTTCAGCGCACCAACTAGCCGCAAAAGCTCACAAAAATTGTGTGAAGTGCGTTTTGATCATTTGTGACGATTTTCCAGTATTTCTGGGGGTTTCAACCGAGGCCTGACCCGCGCATCATGCTCAGGAGGCCATTGTTACAGGTTTCTGTTGGCTGTGCAACAGATGCATGCGACATGGCTGCTGACAACGCTAGAATGTCTAATTCATGACACGCTGTGTCGCATTGCTAGATTGGACGTGCATGGCATGCGAATGGCAATGCTGAGTGGCAATGTGAACAAAGCTACAATCTAGCAAGTAGAACTGAAAAACGTACAATCTCACATTGAGGCACCTTAGCTCGTCATGCGCAACTTCAAGATAGGCATGCTAACATTCATCAGAGGTGCGATACAAGCAAAATGTCTAAAATAGCATCCACTTTATGTTCACATTCGTTCTTGTGCGTGATCCTTGCTCTCTCTGACATTACTATTTGAACTTTTTCATCTTCTTGATTGAAAGTGAGCAACTGTACGTTTCTATCCGGGCGCGGCAGTTGATTTGGGAATTATAAATTTTTTGACCAGCAAAATATTCAAGAGAGGCTATGGTGGCATCAATTCATTTGTTAATGAATTTCTCTCTCTCTCTCTCTCTCTCTCTCTCTCTCTCTCTCTCTCTCTCCTCCTTTACACATAATTCCTATCTATGCTACCCCTGTCGGGATGGTTGGAAGGTCAATTTCCACCATATGCGCTTCCGTAGCTGAGGATGTTTTCTGATTTGCTGATTTCCGTGCCGGTGCCTTTGCCACTGCAGGTAAGTTCTCAGCGCGTTTATTCGTCTTCCCTTTTGGCCGCTTAGCGTCAGGTTTTTTGGAGACTTTCTTCTTAGCGGTTAGATACTTTGCCATTGGTGACCGGCAGTAAGCATATATCCCTCCCTGATAGGTGAGAGAGAAAGAGAGAGAAAGAGAGAGAGAGAGAGAGAGAGAGAGAGAGAGTTTCACAGTACTACTCAAGTTGATCGATACATCTGCTATGAAGCATACCACGAGGACGATATTGAAAACCCAGTACTTCGCAATGCTCCACCAGGAGGTCCTTGGAAAAGATGGGAGGGGGGAAAGGATTTCGAGAACATAGGTCGTATGTATGTCTCCTCTAATGGAGGTGGTACGTTAGCACTCCGCAGGTGCAGGACATGATCTTCTTTCGTACCTGTCTTTTTGTACGACGTACACTGTGGATGTTTCTCCTTCTCGCAGTAGCTGCTTTGCCTGTGCTCGTCGTGGTGGTGTGCGAAACAAGGAACAAATATATAGAGCAAACGCCGAACATTCACACACTTGAATGAGCGGGTGCACGGATAGACGAGAAGATTTAGCAGCTTAAAGATAGAAATCATTTTTGTAGATTTTATGCTTCATATTAATTTATATCATTTCATTTTTTTGAGTTGTATGCTAAGTTTCCCATCATTCCCATTCTACACACTAGAATAGCTTCCTCACGTTTCGCACGTCAAAACGATTCTTTCCCTTAGCAGATAGATCAACCTGACACCGGTGTAAGAAAAAGACAAAGCACCTCGGTGACGAGATAAATAGTATCGCTTGCAGATAAACATGAGCTCACAAAGAGAGAGAGAGAGAGAGAGAGAGAGAGAGAGAGAGAGATGGTTTTTTTAAACAAGGAGCACCCCTAGTTTTCCCTCGACAACTTCTCGATCAACTTCAGCAATAGGACTCTTAAATCGAATACCCTCTTCCCTAATAAAAGCATCCAAAGATTTGAACTCGAAACGAACCACAGATCAGAGAATGACAAGCTACAAGCATCCTCCTTCCTCCTCCTCCTCCCTCCTCCTTCTCCTCCTCCTCCTCCCTCGACAGGTATAATAGGGTAGGTCCCTACGGGTAATCTTACTGACTTGTCTTGAGCCTCCATGTGCTCTTGCATCTTCTCGATACGTTTTTTCATGAATGCCTCTGATCGCTCCGAGTCCTAGGAGGAGGGAGGGAGGGAGGGGGAGAGAGAGAGAAAGAGAGAGAGAGAGAGCGAGAGAGAGAGAGGCAGGGGAAGAGGAGGGGGAGAGGGAGAGGGAGGGGGAGAGGGAGAGAAGCCGGGCAAGGGATGTGAGAGGGAGGGAGGCAGAGAGAGGAAAGATATCAGGAACGAAGGAGATAGCTAATGTAAAACTGCTTGCCTACCGCGCTCCCTGCAGTGACAAGCTCTCCGTTTTCGATGTACTGCTTCACCTCCCCACCTTCCTCACCGCCGCACATGACTAACGCGATGGTCGCTGCGACCATCACAGCTCTGAGGTACGACCGCAGCGACAGTAAGGAGCGTGCCATGCTCGCCGCTTCTCTCAGATGACGCCACTGGCCTTTTGGGCAGCAGCACGACCGGCCATTTCCTAGTGCGCGACATCAAAAAGTACGAGAAAATGGCATGGATTATGGACCCAACGACATCTGATATTTTTTGCCCGGCAGGGCTAGTCGAAGACTCCCGTCATCTTCCGAGCATTTCGGAAGACGGGGCCCCACCCCCCTACCCTCTCCTCTTCCCCACATATCGGCTTGGGTTGGGTTGTTCCATAAGACTGCACCTTGTTTCAATACTGGTTACGACAGCGAAATGGAATCCAAGGCCTGCCCATCCCGGCTCGGTTCTTTTTCTAGTACTTACGCAGAGGCTCGGAGCAAGTTCGTGGAAGCGGCGAAGGCAATTAAAGCGTATCATCCCAGATCCTTGGATTTGAAAGGTGAGAGGGGGCCCAGCGGGGAGGTGCTCTCCATAGATATTGCAGTGCTTGGAGACAAATCCGAAAACCCAAGGCACATTTTCATTCATACTAGCGGGGTGCATGGAGTGGAGGGATTCGCGGGCTCAGGTGATTCTATAGAGTTTCTGCCATATGCTGTGTGTGAAAGTTTAATTAATATGTTGGAAAAATGTCTTGCCCAGCGGTGCAGATAGACTATTTAAGGCGACTTAAGGAGAACGCGAAGGCTAGAAAGCGACTCGAAAATGCTAAGGGTGTGAGGATCATCATGGTTCATGCAGGTATTTCATCTTACCCTTCATTGATGGCACAAAGTTGTTGAATATCACTTTGCTATGTGATAATAATTAGAATAGTATTTATAGTAATAATTGTGAGAATACTAATAAGAATAATCATACGCAGTAAACCCTTATGGAATGGCCTGGCTGCGCAAATTCAACGAGAACAATGTGGATTTGAATCGCAACTTCCATCTTGGGTCAAATCGCCACGAAGATATGCTAGCTCCAGGGAAGAGAAACAGTAAGATTTATCACACAAACAACTAGCCGCGTTTAGGAGGAGCTCTTCACAATGCTACATTGTGTACGAGCATCGGACTAACGAACAATGCATTCTGAACGCTCTTTGGCACCCCTAGAGATATACCCGACGCTGCATGGAGGACTAGTACCAGCAAAGAACGCATGCTGCGACTGCTTCTACTGCTTTCTAGGTCGATATGGCCTACTCACATGCCCATGTTCCACGTGATCAGTCCGAGAAAGACATCAAAATTGGTCTTGCACTTACGTACTCGTCTCATCACTCTAGGATACAATGTTTGCCGATACGGGTACGGAAGGGCGAAACAGGGCCTTGCGAGCGGTCAATATGAGTTCAAAAACGGCTTATTCTACGGAGGGTTACGCCTCGAGCCTGGCCCTCAAATGCTCGTTGAAGAGCTTGCAACCATGGGATTAAGCTGCACAAACAAGTATTAGTGATGCTACTGCTAATATTATTGCCCCCTCTATAACATCCAATCTCCCCCCGACTGGTATGAGAAACATCAGCTTTGCTATGATGTCATTTTCTATGTTATATGTGTCTCCGCTTTCGCAAGTATATCGAAGATACCAGCTGGATGAAACTCTCGCTGATGTTTCCAGAATCGTAGGGGGAAATATTGAAATGTTTCATTCGAAATCTTATCTTCTCTCTCTTTCTTTCTCTCCGCTATCTCCACCCCCCCCCTCCCCCCCAAAAAAATCATCAGAGAGCTCTTTCGTGTGCTACACGTTGACGTTCATACGGGATTGGGGGCGTTCGGCCAGGACCTCTTGCTATTCGACGACTCGGGGCTGTTAGAACCATTGCGCGCAATTTTCGGCTCGAAATATGTCGCCGATCCGAACGCGAGCGACACAGCCATCGGGACTCTCTATGAAACTGCAGGGAGTTGCGATACTCTCGCGAAGCAGCTGCTTGCCAACGCTCCCTCCTCGCCAACAGTGCTGAGTCTGTGCCAGGAATTTGGGACATTGAATGGAATTTCGGTCCTCAGGGCAATGATCAATGAGGGTGCGTGGTGGCACGCGAACCGGTCCACGAAGCCAAAGGAACCAGTCAAACAGGTGCTGCTGAGAGCTTTCTACCCCGATTGTGACAAATGGCGCGCTTCCGTCCTCCACCGGGGTGCTGCAGTCTTCGAACAGGGCATATCATACATTATTGGCGAATAGTCTGGCGACAGTTAGAAAAATAGGATGACAGTGTAATTCCACGATTCACCAAGAACATTGTTTCTGGCTTTATACTTTATCTAATAAAGATTGACTCGTGCGTATTAGATGTCGATGTCACTACCCTTTCGATCTTGCTTCATTGGAAACAAAGTGACTCGTCTGTCTATTAAATGGTCATGCGAGAATAGGGACACTGAAATATAAGTGTAGTTGCAAATGATTGTCAGAGCTGGGCTAGTTGGTAAGCAACTTGACGACCTGAGCCTTTGATGCAAAAAGCATCATGAAAATCCCACTCGCTCTAGCTCCTGCTAGCCTAGCAGCACACACATTCATCATCGCACGGATATGCAAACAGTGCGGCGCTACGCACTGTCATGGCTGCGTTCCATTGTTCGCCACGCTAAAGCGCGCGTCAATGGCAATGGAAAAACGAGACGATGGCATGGGTGCATCGCACTACAAGCATCTGTGGTGTGTGATGTGTGTGCAACAATGGAAAAATCGTGGCAACCACCACAATGGCGGTGTGGTGTGCAAACACGCCAACCGATCGCGCAAATTAGGCCTGGGTGCAGAACGTGTTTTTTTGTGCACCTGAACACAATCGACTGCAGGCGATCGATCAAATGGTTTTTTTGCGAAACGCAGAACCTTCGTCGCACACCTCTGTCTCAGAAGCCCGGCTACTTGCGCCCAAGTGAAATTCACAAGCGTGTCAGGCTAGCAGGGCACTGTGCACACGTGTGTGCGGCGACCACGAACTTCACTTGCTGGCTTGGAGCACGCATGCAGCATGCTCAACACTGCCAGACTGGAACAAGCTAGCTAGCTAGCCAGCGCCGCACCAGCAGCTTTTTTTTTTTCCAAGGCAGTGTCAGACCGTGCCAGATCGTCATGCACGTGGCTGCACGCCTCTGGCTGTGGTCCAGGCACGAATCAAGTCGTGTCATGGGACACGCTGACTCGTCCGTGCACGTCCTCCCTGCACGTGAGGGAAAGAAAAAAAGTTGAAAAGAAACAAAGAAGTGTTTCCATTGAAAGAAAAAAAGAAATTCACTGATCGACCAAATTTCCAAAGTGTTGCATGACATGACACTTTGCAAAGTGCGAAACGCAGTGCCTCGAGCTGAAAACAACGAGGACTCCCATTGACAGTTGAACAATGAACAATGAACAATGATGATGAACTACATTTCCAAAATGTGACAAGACATTTGCAGTGTGCGAAATGCAGTGCCTCGAACTAACTTCAGTGAGGTCTAACTAGTGAAACCATGAGGAATCAAGAATGGCATTCTAGCCACTCCTCCGTTCCTAGTTTCATTGTCTTTAGTGCCTGATATTTGCCAACTTCAGTTGAAAGGGGGTCAATGACAACTGTCCCTACGACATCCACAGATCGTTGTCGTCGTGGAAAAGATCGCATGCACAAGCAAGGAAACTTGCCTAATCACGTCATTCCCACATGCGACATGCTTATTTCGTTGTCGCAGCTGGAAATATCACTTGAACACGGAAGGCAAACTTCTCTCCCCTCCCTCATTTCTCACACATTGTGGGCCATCCCTTTTAATCTTGAGCGCCGGACTGCGTTGAGAATAGGGCAAGGTGGGAGGAATTTTTTGTGTACAAGGGAGTGGACGTAGGAAGAGACAGTGGGGGTGTTCATTCGAGGCACCCTTTTGCACGTGGAGAAAGCAGCAGCAGATACGGAATAGATAAATGCGATTTCTACCTTACGTTGACCTCACACACGCACGCACGCGCAAACATGTGTGCTGTAGCCTGACGGACCCTAAATATTTTTTCCATGACGCAGGCAGGCGGAAAATTAGGCGTGTAGCAATGGCGGAGAGCAAGAACAAAACGGAAAATGAGATCCGCGCTCTTCTCACTGGGATCGTGTTATCGGATCAACTTGTCAAACAGCCCAGGACAGTCCTCAACTACTTCACCCTTATTCGAACGATATTTTCCAACATCGTGGACCACCCCAAGGTACGTTTTCGGCATGATGCTGCAACCTCTTCTTGCTCCTTGAGCTTCATCCTGACTGAGTGCGGTCTGCTCATTATTTAACACACAAAATCGTGTAGATGGGGAGTTTCAGAAAAATCGACTCAAGAAAGTCAATATTCGTGGTAGTACTATCAGTGTTATTATTACTATTATTGTGATTATTATGATTATTATTAGTAGTAGTGTTGTACGATTTATCTCGAAAGAGGGAAAGCAAGGGAGTGGTGAAAATACTGGAACGTTCACCTCCTCCCTCTCCATTTTCCAGTAGCTCAGAATCAAAGCTTCGCTCTCTCCCTCTCTTAACCGCACATTTAATTCCTTCCGTCTCTCCCTCTCCTAACTCCATGCAGAATTACGTGGAACCTATAAGTGGGGGTGAGCAAGTCCTCACTGCATCAGGCTTTAAGCTCGACGAGGACCAGTACTATCGCTTCGAGAGTGCTGATACAAGTAGAAGCAGCAACAGTAGTTGTAGTTGTAATAGTCGCATAAGAAGAGTAGAAGTGGTATTATATATATATATATATATATATATATATATATATATATTATATA
>ADNK01003573.1:0-10000 GCA_000320545.1 Bigelowiella natans CCMP2755 | reverse complement strand
TCTCCTTCTTCTACTATGTTACTTACAAAGGATGATATCAACGCTGAGCCGGTATGAATCACCACAGGATTCTTTGGGAAGGAGGAGGGGGGGGAGGGAGAGGAGAGCATGCAGCAGATACCAGACGATAAGTAGATGATGGGTGACGATAAACAAGGAGCAAAAGCAGGAAGAAGGAGCAGTAGCATGTTTAATATTGTGTTTATCCTCTCTTATTTCTCCGCCTCCACCTACCTCCCCCTTCTCCTCATATATGATTTATTATCATGATTATTAGTCAAATAGCGCAACAACAACAACAACAACAACAACAACAACGATGACAACTTCGTAATAGCAATAATAATAATAATAAGTTACTTCAGCAGATAGACTAGCAGAGCTCTTGAGGGTTATATCAGCTTCAAAGATAATAGTACCACATACATCAACACAAATTAATTTACATTATGTATCGTAATTAGTAGTTGACGTACAAAAGCAGGAAATAGAATATGTTGTGCTGCTCATCAGTGTGACACACACACACACACACACACATATATATATATATATATATATATATATATATATATGTAACATAGTCATTTTGTCTGACTTACAACTGATGATTAATGCGAGATCAAAGTCACGATCATGATTATCGTCAACAACAACAACAACAACTAGAAATTATACACGACATATTACATGTAATATTAAGCGTGAGATTGCCGTTAAATTTCCATGTGACTTTGCAGTCTGAAGAGGTATAAGCAATTCATTGCTCAAGTCAGCAATACACGTAGTAAGAAGCTCAGAGAGAGGAAGAAGAGGACATAGAAAGAGGGTGGGTTGGCAATCTACAAGCATATATGTTTATGATAATATATCAACGAAACGTCGTATAAAGCAGTGTGTAAATCAAGGTGCCAAAAAATCATCATTCTGGTTTTTTAATGTTGTTAGTTTTACAATCTATCATGTCCTCATATTTGATGACAATCGTCAGCTGTTTGCAGGTATGAAAGTAAGGCTCTATCATCATCATCATCATCAACAACATACATACTACTTTGTTCAAAAGTAAGTCTCTTCAGTTTCAGCGGATAAGCACCCTAGAGACAACGATGATGATGTCGTGTTTGTCATCGTTAAATGTAGTAGTAGTAGTAGTAGTAGTAGTAGTGTTTGTCATCGCTAAATGTAGTAGTAGTAGTAGTAGTAGTAGTAGTGTTTGTCATCGTTAAATGTAGTAGTAGGTAGGAGTAGTAGTAGTAGTAGTGTTTGTCATCGCTAAATGTAGTAGTAGTAGTAGTAGTAGTAGTAGTGTTTGTCATCGGTAAATGTAGTAGTAGTAGTTGTTGTTGTTGTTGTTGTTGTTGTATCCGCAACATATGCTCTATACTATGACTACCACGATCACTATCACGTGTTTCTTCTTCTTCTTCTTCTTCTTCTTCTTCTTCTTCTTAACACGGTTGGTTGAGTGTCTTTCTTCACCCTTTTCCTCTCTCATACATAAATAACTCGCTATATGATCAATCGTTTGTGCTGCGTATTATTTACAACATTCTGGGTTGCGTCAGAGAGCCAAAGCCTATGTGTGGTAGTTCCAACACATCATATACAGTAGTAAGTAAGTAAGTAAGTAAGTAGCAGCAACAAGTAGAAACATGGGAGGAAACCATTATATAAATACTACAATATTATATAAATTATATTCTTAATAGCTGCAAGTTCCTCTGTTTCATGGTGTGTTGATGGTCATGTTTATTTGTTTAATTATGCCGTTGATGATTATGCCTTTTGCTTAATTATCATTACCATAAGGTGGAGACTGATGCTGACGAGTAGTCATTCCTGATGATAATGATGATGATGATGATGATGATGAGTAATATTTTATGCTGATTCCATGTTAGACTTCATTATTATCTCATCATTTTGGTACTAGCGTGGTGATATTATTATGTGTGTATGTATGTATGTATGTATGTATGTATTGTTGTTGTTTAAAGAAGAACAACCTCCCACTGCATATCAGTGAATTTTGCTGTTTAAAGTAAATGAGACCTGCCCCTCCTAATTAAGATTTCTGGTCAATCAATAAAAGAAGACAAACTCCCATAGCGAAGATGCTAATAATGATCATGAAGAAGATGAGAGAATTGATTGACTCAATCTACAACCTGACTTACAGGACGGGGATGTTGAACTAACAGTTCCCCCATGCACGCTGAAACTCGGTGCGCTATTGGAATTATCTTCAATCGCTTATTGAGACATCGAGTGTTACAACAACAACAACAACAACAAGAAGAAGAAGAAGAAGGAGATGATGGCGAAGAAAGAAGAAGATTTGAGTGATAGTTTGATGGGTAAATTGTACATCTCCTTCCTCCTCCCCCCCACATGCAAACATGGACTACTCAAGGAAGAACACGGAATATCAAGTAATGTCCAATAATCGTTGTTTCCATTGATGGAGGGAGGAAGGTGTTCTTAAAAAGGAAGTAGTTGTGTGTTTTCGAGCCGTAGCAATGCAGCACCGTTAGCTATCTCTTGATGAACATCCAAGACAATTAAGCCGCCTCCTCCTACATGGTGATGATGATGATGATGATGATGATGATGAAGATAATGATGATGTGGGAAGGGAAAGCTAGGTAACATCATAGCAGTAGCTGTTGCTGCATCATGTAGTCCATTGGCAAATGATACTTGTTCAACACATTATTGAGTTATTATCACCAGCTCCTCCTCCTGCATATCCTGCAGCACCATTCGCACTCACAATTCCTGATATTATAACGATCAAAATATGGGTAAAAAGCAACATTGCATTCATGCCCACAATACCACTTGGCTACTATTATGACTTTAACTACTACCTGTTCCGTCCAAAATCGTCATTATTGAAAATGATACTGTGCCTCCAGCACCACCACCTTTTGCCATGTGGCGACGATGAATGATATTGATGATTACGATCATGATGATGAAGATGAGAACTTTTATCGATAATAACAACATGCATAAGTCTTTCGATCTCGTCATGTAATATGACTCTCTACTACTACAGCTACTACTTGCTACCTGCTGATGGTGATGATGGTGTGTTTCCATCAGCAGATATTCGTCCATCAATTTTTGCAATGTCGGTCTCAATACTAATGATGCCTATTTAGATCGTTAACCATTGTCAGCAGCATTAGATGTAGGGAAGGAGGACAAGGAGGGTCAAGGATACAAAGCTAGCAATCTCCTTGTTGGCAAGTATTATCAGCAGCAAGCAAGCACGGTATTAGTCACATGCTACGAGAGTAGTAGTTCAAAGTTTAAGCAGCAGCATTTGCAAGGAATAGAAGAAAAGATGAGAAAGGAAACGAGGGAAGAGAAGATATATATGTATATATATATATATATATATATATATATATGTACACCTCCTCCTCTGCCACCCATTCCAGGATGTTCCAACTTTTTGTCTAGTAGTAATAATGATAGTATTGAAATTATATACGAGAATGTTCATCAGGTAAATATAATAAAGTGTGTGGACATTGTTATATCAAAAGAAGAGAAATCAATTTGTTGAAATGGCAAATGAATCATTATCACTTCTATTATACTCAACAAATTAAGATATATATGTAGCAACCTGGGGCCCCACTTCCACCAAATCCCAATTCACCACGAAGAGGATTTCCTGTAATATATATTTATATATATATATATATATATATATATATATATATATTTATATATATGTTATTTCTTAATAATAGGAGGAGGAACATTAGTATTTATTCATTGATGACAAGTCTTTCTCACTGTCTACTCAAATCTGTGTGTCGTAGATGTTTGTTATATTCAATAGAGCAGCCGCAGCAGCAGCAGCAACAACAACAACAGCTTCTTATTCATTTTCTTCTTAGGATAAAGGAGCTACTACTACTACGTACCATACGCAGGGCCTCCTGAGATATCTTGACAGGAAGGAGACCCTGACCCACTTCTACCTCCACCTAATCAATAGTAGGCTGGCTAAGGTATTGTAGCAACAGCACAAGCAGCAAAACAGAAAGAAACTAACAATGTCAGTAGTTGTTGTTAATGTATCGTTGTACCTCCACCCCGCTGACTTATATCAACTCCCTGAACGTCTTCAGAGTCGATTATGTATGGGCCTAACATTGTAGTAGTAGTAGTAGTAGTAGTAGTAGCAGTAGTGGTGGTGGTAGTAGTAGTTAGTGTAGCAGGACTAAAAGTATGATCAGATCAGCAAGAAATTCATTCACAAAACCAACACAACATCGCTGCTTCTAGGTTCCTACATACTATTTCTATTACTCTACTACTACTACTACTACTACTACTACTACTTCTATTACTAGCAGCATCAGCGCCAGCAGTACTATTACCGGCATCACGGCTACAACAACAACTACTACTACTACTACTACTACTACTACCCGTGGCAGAGATGGATGAATTGGAATCAACATGCAGTCCCATGACGCTATCAACCCATACGCGTGACCCAGAAATTGACGACTATTATTGATTGTAGTAGTAGAATGATGATTTAGGAAATGTAACAAAAGTAGTAGCGTGTGGAGGAAGAAACATTACAGTCAAACCTAGGAACATTCACCGAAGAATCCATTGGCTACTACTTTCAATTGCAGCAAGTAGTAGTAGTAGTAGTAGTAGTAGTAGTAGGGTGTATATTATGAGATTATTATTACCCCAGAAATATTCAACCATCCGCTCACAGAGAAATTCAAATCGGAGTATTGCTCTACATTCAGTGCCCGATTACCAAAAACGGTGTTCTCTAGCACCTGGACGATGCACATGGTTTTCTTGTAAATATTTAGGTTGAAGCTAAGCTATTTTCGCACTGGATTCATATTATGCTACCAAATTCATCGCTATCATCAATGTGTACATTATTTTACTACTACTACTACTATGTCCATTCGAAGGTACTACTACTACTACCAAATCTCCCAAAGCTTGGATAGTCAAGTCGCCCGTATGATGTATATTCAGACCAGAAACTATGCATAAAGGTCCTGCAAGAGAACCCGAGGTGCAATGGAATGGATTTGTAGGTGATTGTGTTGGCGAGATCGTTAATTTGGTAGGAGACGCTGATGGTGAATCGGTGGGTCTAGGAGAGGGAGAAATAGTGGGTTTAGGCGTAACAGGCGACTCAGAGGGAGCAGACGTGGTAGTTATCGATGGTGAATGTGAAGGGCTGAGCGTGGGGGAGGGTGAAGACACCACCAACGACGTAAGGAGGCAAGCAATCACTCTAGTTGCTGCTGTAGTAAAAATTGACATCCTTCTGCGAAGATCAGTGCGATATAATTACAACTGTGCTTCAGTCTTTATCTAGAGCACCGAACTCAGATGTTCATCAGTCAAGTCTGTGCTACTTAAAAGAGGATGCTCCGGTGCTGCCAATTCAATATTATGTGGATTGTGATTGTTCCTCCTCCTAAGCCTACTCTTTGTGGATTAGATCATTGAGCAATGGATGAAAGACACCGACGACTGTTGTGGTAGGTAGAATGAACGAAGTCTGTACAGTAGTCTCGAGGGGGTGGGGGGGGAAGAGTAGATAGATAGTTTGATAGTCGTCGTGAGTAGGAGATTAACAAACGAGATGTTTACAAAGTAATCCAAGTGAAAATGTACAAAGTGATCCAAAATAGCAGTTACGACATGGTAGGTATGTTGTCTTCCCAAAAAAAGATCAATCATTTCATGAGATCTCTACCCCGGATTTGAGAGTTTTGACAGAAGAGCAGTCTCTAACAGCAACTGCAACACATAGTGGACGAAGGAGACGAAGAAGTGGAAGACGAAGAAGAAGAAGAAGAAGAAGGCACTAAAGGGCCACAGTGAACTAGTCCATCAGTAGTAGTTGAGTTAGTACACAGCAGTCAACTTGAGACTGCACAATTGGACAAACAGCTGCTCCCAGCCTATTTCAAAGTGCAACGATCGCTTCTGGCAAGCAGAGGAGTGGACACGCAGTTTCCGGCACAGGTTTGCGTATGACTATCAATAGAATTGTTATTAGCTATTGTGAAGAAGTTTACTCTTTATGAAAATTGTTAGACGTAAAATTCTGGAGAGGTTTAAGATTGTGTTCGTATCTGCAGAGAGTATACTTTTGAAAGAAACAACTCCGAATAACTTGTGACATGGGAACTGACCGCAAACGCCAAAACACTTGGGAGGCTCTCCTGAAAAGGGCCACTCAAAGGCGTATATACGAAGACTCAGCACTAGTCATCCTTGGTTGTAAAACTACTACAACTAATATTAACTACTACACCATGATGATGGTGGTGATGGTGGTGATGGTGGTGGTACTAAAACTACTGCCAACAATAACCAAAATAATAATCATAATTACAATAATAACTTGACTCTTGTGGTGCCTGCCTGGTGGTGGTGGTGGTGGTGGTGGTGGTACATGCTCACTAGATTATAATGCAAGTTGTTCAGCAGTTACTTATGTGGTCACAGGTAATAAAAATTGTGGTAAATCCACTATTCTGCAAAAGTTTCAAGGGATCGTAAAAAATCAGGATCATCCTTACGTTGCGGACTACTCATACATAAAAGTTAAAAACAGATTCGAGGACGACAGTTACGGTATATTACTGCAGTAGTGATGGTCATTATCATAAGCATAATAATTATAATTATAATCATCATCCTTGTCATTACACGATCACCCCACTTTCTTTGCCTATTAGAAACCTTGGCTCATATGGCCGTATGGCAGCTCGATGACCCGGACCGGAAGGGACTCATACCAACATTCCTTAAATCAACTGGATTAAAAGGAGCCATATTCATGATAGTCTTGGATCTTGCGAAACCATGGGAGATAGATGAGTCACTTCAAACTTGGCTTAAAGTTGCTGAAGAAACTAGCAAGCAACTAATGAAAGATATGGATGAAGATGAAAGTAAAAAGTTGCGAAATGAAGGTTAAACAATACAGCAGCTTTGAGTTTGTTTCGAGGTTATTATAAACTAAATCAATCCTATGTATTTTTTTTGGGCTATACTAGTTTCAAGGTATGTACAGACGTTCATTGACGTATCCTTAAAAGAGGACAGTGCGGGAGGAAAAGGAGAGCTTGGTGCAATTACGGTAATTCATGATGGATGATTTTAAACTGAAATGAATTACAAGGAATAGTAAACTACGAATACGATCGATGCTGCTACCTTCTGTTTGCTTCAGCCGGGAGATTCAAAATTCGACGCAAACAATCCTGAAATAAATATCGGGGTTCCTGTGGTAATTGTAGGCTCTAAGGTACTTAAAAGCAAATACTATGTAGTAAGAAGCGCGTAGCTATTTGGTGTTTTTCATTGTTGAACAAGTAGGCAATCCAAATTTTTGAGTAATTGTACCATATTTTTATCCTTCAGGGGGACATATTCAGTAGTTTCTTACATAAGAACCAATCAGCTAGCGATCGGTTTGAATTTGCTACTCGAAGGCTGCGTCAAACAGCACTAAAATGTAAATCAGTTTTACTACTAATAACAATAGTACTCATAGCTGTAAGAAGTCATCCAAAATAGAAACTAAGCCACTCGAAATTATAATAATCGGATTTTAGATGGAGCTTCCTTGATGTTCACCTCTGTGGCTGGGGAAGGAGAAAACTTGCAGCTTCTACAAGACTACATATTCCACCGTAAGTATGGATTTGAGTTGAGGCAGAGTGCCAAGGCAGCTGCGACCGTCGACAGGTAAACAGAGCAGAATAGTAATTTGTAGTAGTAGTAGTAGTAGTAGCTGCAGTAAGTAGCAGCAGCAAATATATTGTTTAATGAACAAGTTTAGAAGTAGTTTCTCTCCGCTCAACACAAATCTGTCGTAATATATCTATAGTTTCTCATCAGCCTTTCTTCTCTACTCTTCAGATTCGGGCTGTATATTCCAAGCGGATTTGATAGTAACGAGTTGATCCAATCTGTTCGACCAGCGAAGTCTGCTTACGATGATGCACAGGCTTTTGTCAAAGTGTTTCCTAACCCAAACAAAGAGTCCAAGGTAAGTTAATTAGTTACTCAGCAAATCTTCTTTCTTTCTTTCCGTGCTTGCTATTAGAATGGAAAGTGAATTCTTATGGAGAACTGTTTTGTTTGGTGTTTTGCAGCGGCGTGCCGAAGAAGAGAAAGTGAAAGCTCTGAAAAATAACCAATTCTACAAGTTATTGCAACAGAAGCTCAAGAGTGGGGCTGGTCGTTCTGCATCATCATCATCCTCCAAAGCACCGTCTTCAGTGGATTCAGCATCATTGAAAGGTATCCGAGGATCTCCAAAACCGAGATCTCCACGAATGTCGTCGACGTCTTCCTCTTCACGATCTGGGAGAGGTAGCAGAAAGGGTTCATCAAGCTCTCCAAAGAGCCAGATTGCGGTAGATATGTATGTATCTAAAAGCCAATGATGTCCATCACTATTGAGATATCATTCTGGACAAGTATCTTGCCATTCTTACGCATTCACTGTGTGTTTACAACCGAAGGTGCGGCAATTTTTCCAGAGTCTTTTGACTGGAACGGGTACGAAAAAGGTTACCTCATCATCAGCGGCAAGTGGTAATGACGCGGGTCGCACTGAAGCCAGTAAAAACTCGTCTTCATCATCATCTTCCAACAAAAAAGGGAGTCGAAAAGACATGCTCACCATTCCAGGATCTAGCAAATGACGGTGAAGTTACGTGGAACTTTGGAGATGCAAATGACGTGAGATCAATTGCCATGTTGATTTCATTGTGTTTGGTTTTGGTGAAGAAATAAATTTGCATCAATGCAATGCATTTGCGCCATTCGATCTTGGGCGCATCACAGTCTTTGGTGCGCCAATTCATCATTTCTCTGTCGTTTATCTTTTTGCCATGAGCCGAGCAATGTGCTGCATTTGTGCGGTTGAATTTCAAGAGGACCGTGCATTCCGATGTGCAACACATCACTCGTTGCTTGTGTGATCTGTCTAGCTGTGCACAAAACACATTTTGAGCCACAACAAAAGTGTCCACCTTGTCACAAATGAACAGCATGCAGTTGCAGTGGCCGCAAGGCGACAAAATTCCAACGAACACTGCAGCGTCCATTTCCATGCTGCGCCTAGAGCAACAAACTTTCGAAATGACAGGTGTCAAACTAGCAAATGTCAACTGATTCATGCAGCAGAAATGCACCAAAAACCAAAATGGGGTCAGGTTTGTTTTTGATGATCGATGCGGATGGCTGGCCAGCTGCACTGACACATGAACAAGTCGATTGTGATCAAGCATTGCAATGAGCACAGTGTGACGACCAATGAACGCTCTCTCGTGGAGGCACATCGTCTGGCACTGGAGCAGATCATGCCATGCCGTGACGAACAGTCATTGAGGTGGCAAACAGCAACCTGGCAATTGTGATGATTGTGCACGTGTGTGAATGCATGCGTGTGCAATGCTGGCTAGCTGGAATGAGCCAGTGGACAAGACGCACGGGCGATGAAATTGCACAATCTGCCAGTTTTGGTCCAGCTCAACATTTGCACTTTTTGCATCTGAAAATGTCCAATGGCAACAAACCACAGCTGCATGCGCAAAAAAGATGCTCACATTTGCATGTGCTTTCACTAGTTCATGAAAGCGCGCATGCGAGCATTCACAAAATCTAGACATTGGGGTTGGGAGGTCAAAGAGTTGGAGGGTTGGAGGGTTGGAGTGTTGAAGGGTCACAGGGTCAAATGGACAAAGGGTTGGAGTGTTGGAGGGTCAAAGGGTCAAAGGGACAGAGGGTTGGAGGCTTGCAGGGTTGGAGGGTTGCAGAATCAGAGGGTTGCGGGGTCAGAGGGTTGGAGGGTTAGAATCAAAGGGTTGCGGGGTCAGAGGGTTGGAGTCAAAGGGCATTAGGGTTAGGGTTAGGGTTAGGGTTAGGTTTATTAGGGTTAGGGTTAGGGTTAGGGTTA
>ADNK01003574.1:0-15395 GCA_000320545.1 Bigelowiella natans CCMP2755 | reverse complement strand
TACGTACGTCGTACTACGTACTACGTACTACTCTCTCTCTCTCTCTCTCTCTCTCTCTCTCTCTCTCTCTCTCTCTCTCTCTCTCTCTCTCTCTCTCTCTCTCTCTCACACACACACACACACACATATAATATATATATATATATATATATATATATATATATATATTAACATATGCACACATTTGGTTGGATATAGTGCGGAGCAGCTGAGTCATGCCCAAAAAGCTGGGGGCGTCGAGTACATTGCTGGAGACGCGTACCGGCTGCCAGTGGGAGACGAAACCGCCTCGTTACTTACAATAGCACAGACGATGCATTGGCTCAACCTGCCCCTTTTCTTTGAAGAGGTACTATATGTCTTCACGCTTTCCCCCCCCCCCCCCCCAAAAAATACAGTCTACGACACAATAAGCGACAACATTCACATTCGCGAATGGCATGATATCTAGGTGAATCGGGTGCTGGTTCCCGGGGGGACATTTGCTGTGCTGGGTTACGCCATCCCTCAGCTGTCCTGTACACTGGCCATCGAGCAAAGTTTCAGGCGCTACTACGAGGACACTCTAGGTGCGCGAGCAGCCTCTCCAACTCACAAACCACGATGATTCTACCGTAGAAATAACATGCGTACCATTATTCATGTTCTATTACTCCTAAAATGACCACGTCTGCTCGGCAAATCCAGGTAGTCTTCTGCCCCCTGGTGTGCCTGGAAGCTACTGGGACTGTGATAGGTGCTGCAACTGCGACAACTGTGTTTTGAGTATATGCGGCGAGACGCCTAAGCTACTGTTTGTAGTTTGTTCGAGCCTGTGTTCTGATCGATTCTCTCGCTCTATTGTTACCCCCCACCTTCCCCCCCTTCCTCTCTTTAGAACGATATTGGACTCTGGTTTCAGGGATGTCGATTTCGAAGCTACCTTCACGGACGTTGCCCGTGTGCGCACAAAGATAGATGAGAGCCGGGGAGAGTGGGAGGGGGGGGGGGGAGGGGTGTAGGTTCTTGTCAGCCGAATACAATCGATGCAAAAGTAGTTATGATGGCTACTAACATGAATAGGTATGGTTCAATGATCAGCGAGAGGTGAGTTTGGACGCGCACATCAGCTATCTGACCACAATGTCGGCGTATAGAACCTACTTATCGCGCAACGACCTCACCATGGGGGAGGAGGGGGACCCGTTACTTGCTTTCAAGGCAGATGCGAACGAACAGATGGAGCTGTCGGGGAGGAATGTTCTGCAGGTCACATACCCGTATTTTCTTATTCTGTCAAGGAAGAATTCAAGATAGATGTGCCGTTAGCAGCTAAGGCGCAAAGTCTTGAACCTGAGCGAAAATAATATAATTCAATGCATGTGTTGGGCGCCATGTGAACCTTGACAAATATATTGCTAGATTGGTGCACGCTATTCATTAGCACACGCCGCCGTGTATATGCTAGCATGCGCTTGACGGCTACCAAGTGGTTTGCCGTCGCACAAACCGTTATAATTCTTCCTAATCTAAGTGAACGACAAGCCGCTCTAGCTAGAAGCAGTCTAGCTAGCTAGCAGTGCTGCGACGCATTATAGTGTATTCTAGGTATTGCATGTCTAGCATACGCCATGATGGCGCGTTTCGACATGATATGCATTGCACACAGTCATAGTAGCAAATGACAGAGTGTAAGCAGCTAGTGTTATTCCCGCTGACGGGCATCACATGCTCATTCGTTTATTCACCTCCCATCGTGTGCAATAACGGCTCACATTGTTTGCTGCAGCAGCGTAGAGTATAAGAGCACAGCTCTAGCTAGCTACAGCACCTTGTACAAGTAAGTAAAACTGACGCGTTGCGTTGGCTCTGCTCCATAGCTATACATGTTGCACGCAGCTACGCGTGAAGGCGAAAGGACGACGGTATGAAGATATGGGGGAGTAATAATGTTTTTGCTCGTAGCGGATGGTCAATCTTGTACGCTATGATAACGACTTATTTTAATATCCCAAATTCTCAACATGCCGTAATAGAGTACAGGATGAAAATCGTGGCCAATTAAGGGTTCTATACCTCACATAAATCGGTGCTTGGAGCACGGACGCGGGCTGATCAAAAGCACATACGCAAGAGATTTCCGAGCCATCGACACGAAACTGCTTCCATGATGAAGTTTTTGGCCGCGAGCACCCATTGCAGAAGGAGGTAAAGTGCCGCTGTGTAGTTCGGCGTCCACGCGCGTGACTTTTGACCCAACGCATTCGCGTCGAGCAATCTCCCGTGGGTTTTGATCGTGAAATTCGCGCCGACCTTTCGTGGTGCACGCAACCGTGACGCAAATTCTGAAAATTGTGTTGTGCGTGTGCAAAAAAAGGGGGAGGGGGGGGGGGCACCTTTGTTAACGTGAACTCGTCGCGGAACGTCTTTTTTAGTCTTTTGGTCCACCGTGCCCTGCCCGCCGGATTTACAGAGAGCCGAGCGCCTTGCATCGCCCCGTCCGCCACTTCTATGGAGACCACCTGGTAGTAGGCATGCGGGCAGCACCGATGGAAAACTTACAAAACAAACGATGACGACGAAGATGTCTTGGTTGCACCGACGGACAGGCGTGTTTTATCTCTCGATGCCCTGCGTTGCGGATGATAATACGAAGCAAAAATGTGCATGATGTGCATTGTGGTCCTACCAGGACGGAATTCTCCGTCCAGGGAAGCTCGTCGAGGTAGGCATCGGCCCCCCCTTCATGTGCTGGCGACCCGTCAGGTAGGCCTCCGAAGGGTATGAGGCGGAAACGACATCCATTAGCAACCATCGGCAGCGTTGACACACGGCAGCCAGCTGGAGGCCCTCCCGCTGACGCAAGGAAGAAGTCACGTGCCCCCAACTCCGATGATATCGTCCACTGCGAACAGAAGGGATGGGGAAAAAGGGGGATTAAGCGGTTGCTTGAGGATATGGCTATTCGAAGGGAGAGAAAGAGGAAGAGAAAGAGAGGGAGAGGGAGAGGGAGAGAGAGAGAGACGCGGAAGGAAAGGGAAGAGAGATAGACGAGGACTATTTCGGGAGCAGCAGCGACGGTTCGGATGAGAGAGCGATGAAATGCCATGTAAACACTATCGATGGTGAAACCTTTGAACTTCCGACATTTGTTATATTGAAGAGTTCCTCTTGTTTTGGAGGGCCTAGGAGTGGGAGAAGAAGATAAGGCAAAGTTCGCCATAACAGTGTTACTTCCGCTACCGCTCGGTTGGCTCCGGAGGGCGCCGCACACTTTGTTAAGCACGTAGAGAAGCAGGAATAAAGAGAGGTTGATCGTGACACCCCACAATCCATGCCACAGCCACATCATGAGGCTCGATGCGCACAATATGAGAACCAATCTGCAAATTGTGTGAGGGGGGGACGGGGAGAAAGCCCGGGGCGGGGGAAAAGGGGAGATAGAAGGTGCAGTTTTTAGCTAGCATGCGAATTCAAAATTTACCAAAAAGTTCATTCCGAGGCAACAAGGGATGAAAAACTTTATGAGAAAAAATTCATCTCTCCTTCCGATCTCAAAATTCGATGTCGTCATCATCCGAAAGGAGCAGAGCCACACGACTCGTCTAGTCTTTTGAACCGAACTTTTTGCGGTCCTCAAGGTTTCTTATACAGGAACATGATCCATACAGTCCACACTTTTTGCCCATTCGACGAATAAAAAAGCGGGTGGCTACAGACACGTATGATTCCAACCCCCCCTCTCTTTTCATTCGCACGTTTCCCCTCGCTCCCTTGTATCTAACCTTCATACCCATTCTTACGCCTTTTCCTGCGTGGGAGGGGTCCGATTTGCATCGACATCTTGAAGACTGTTCGAGACTGGCCTCGGAAGTGAACCAAAAAGGAAGAGGGGGGGGGGGGTGCCGATCTAGTGTCCGAAAGTCATTTCGGAGGATCTGATTGGTTTTTGAGGTGAAAACATCCTGTAAAAATATCCCGAATTCGAAGTGCAATACTAGTCAATATATTATCCAAAAAACATCGTAAATATATATCATGTTTCAAAATATTTTTCCTTGACAGTCCTACGCGAGGTTCTTTATTACGAATAAGTATGAAAGAAATATAGCAAAAACTTCGTGATATTTTAGACCTGATGAAACCGGAACTCGGCGTTTGCTAGCAACATTTCGGATCCCTTCCACACCTGCGACAAATAAATTCTTGTCGCACAAAGTAAAATCTCAAGGAGGCTGGTGCTCGAACCGGGAAAACGGCACGAATTCGCTTCTTTCTAATCGAAGCACGCCCTTTCTTCTGAGGACGCCGCACTTCCCAGTTAGTTTTTTTCGGTGACATGTTTCTGGGATAAAAATCGCTCAAATTCGATTCGAGTTTCACCAGGTCATTATTGTTGCCCCGATGTGTTAAGAAAACTATAGGTTTTATATACCGAATATATCGGAAATATAAACAAAAGATCGAGCACTGTTCAAACGAATGGCTGCCACACGTCCGTCGCCGCTCAGTCTCATCCTTGTGGCGGCCATACCTTTCTGTGCCTCCAAACCTATCAGTCCAAGAGCCCGCCATTCGCCGTTATCTGTAAATCGTAGGCATATAGCTTCACAGACATCAGTACTAGCTGGACCCTTGCTGCATGGACCGAACCGCCAGGATGGGGGTGCCACGTCTTCAACACATAGATCGCCTTCCCGTGCAGCCAAGAAGAAATCTCTTGCTAATCTCTTTCGATCATCGCGAGATAGAGCGGGAGTGAGTAAGCCCGCGGCAGGATTACAACCCTTTCATACCCTGGCTGAGCTAGAGCCGGTGAAAGAGCTTCCCCCAGAGGTTGATTCTCAAGCCATTCGTTGAAATAAAAACCCTTCTCCCCTTTGGATTCGCTTGGATTGTCGTTGTTCTACCGTGTGATAAAACTGAATCTGCTTTACCTATCTTTGCGTGATAACGCAAATTCCAAGAATTGAAATACTTGTCTTCGTCGCCTCGCCGTTGTCCACGTCGTCGTCCACGTTGTTGTCCACGTCGTTCCCCACGATGCATCTAGGTACTAGCCGGAAGCGCTATCGGCTTGTTCCCATTCGTCTACGCAACTTATGAGTTTGCTCTTAGGATCTACACCCAGGTGGGAATAGTGTAGGAAAAAAGTTATATAGATTTGACCGTCCTTCCACTCTTTATTTGCGCTCGCATCAAGATATAAACTAGGGTTTATTTTGTTTCCTCTTACTAACAGCGCCAGTGCGGAATGTGCGAGGGCGTCGGACTTGTATACCGCGACCAAGACGGAGACTGGCTACCTGGTTCTGCGTAGCTCGAATAGGGAATGAGAGAGGAACGTCGTTGAGATTTAAATGATTTTCAGTTCGGCGGGGTGGGGATTAATAAATGATTTGCGGATAATCGTTCTTTGGAGTGTCCATAATTTTGTGCTACATTTTGATGTCGTTCTGGTATCATTTTGCGGGTAGCTATGATAAATTTCAATCTTTTCATCGCGCCAGTAATTTTGCTGTAAAATTTATTTCTTTCTCAACATATATCGCTCGTATTAAGTAACGACGATAGGCGCCCCTTTCTCATCGCCACGATTACCTATAAGTACAATTACCATGTTGTTCTTTGATACAGGGGGCGCTGACGATGTGTTCGCGAAACGACGGCTCCGTAAATGCCCCACCTGTGGCGGATTTGTGCCATGGCTCGGCTGGGGCTTTTTCTTCATGTCAAACAAATACGTTGATCCGGGAAAGGTATTCGTGCTATTTTGGCTAACTATTCTCCCCATACAACTGCGAATACGATAATTGAAAAATCTGACATCGTCGCAACTAATTTTGTCACCTCCATCATGGTTAGGGAGGACCCTTACAGCGGCCTTCGAAAAATTTCAAGGAAATGAGCGACAAGGCACGCGAGAAGAGGAAACAAAAGGAAGCTGCAGCAGCAGCAGCAGCTGCACTCGCAGCTGAAGGAGATGAAATCAGTAAACTTGATGGTAATCGGGCTCCTCCCGCTACTGATGATATCGATGAGCGTGTGAAAGCGTGAAAGTGTGAAAGGAATAATGAGAATGACAAATTGTATCTGTATCCCAAGCTAGCATGCAAGCATGCGGTACATCTTCGACACACACACACACACACACACACAACACGACACTATCTCAAAAGTGACCGGAGTATAGATGTTTTGTTAAGAAAATGTGAGCGTGCAACACAGTTGGAAAATGATGTCTATGCTTGAATTGGAAGTTTCCCTTAAAGTCGGTGCAGCCATGTCTAGATGTGCGCACAAAAGCTGTCATGTCATATCAATGCTAGAATGGTAGTGCGCATGATGGACTCTGGTGAGGAAGCAGCTTGCAACGTACAATGCAGCAACAACAAGTTTCCACAGAGACACAAGTTGTAAGTTGTCAAGCGTGACAACACGTTCAAGTGATTCATTGAAAGCAGCAGCTGGCGAGAATGTCGTCGTGTTCGTGTCAATGCGAGGTGGACAGTTGGTCACCATTGCTAGATTGATGCACGTGAACGGGAATGTGCGTTGTGTAAGCATTCACGTTGGGCCTTGTGTGTCAACCAATTGCGTGAATAGTGACATCCATCCCACGGAACGAACAAGTGAACGAGTGAAGTGATGTCCTCGTGGCTCATCCTGAACGGATGAAACGTTGAAACATTGAAGTGGTGATTGAAACTCAACGTTGAACACGATGCACCAACACCACGCCACGCTGCTGACGCAAGCAACAAGGTGCAAGTGAAACTAGTCACGAAGATGCGAGGTGTTGAAAAACTGTCCGAAAGCAGGCGAATGAACCAACTGACCGCCAAGTGAAAAAAGGGAACAAGAACGAACCAAGTTGTCCTGGACGTCTCAGAAAGAAAGAAAGAAAGAAGAAAGGAAAGAAGTGTTTCCATTGGAATGAATGAACAAATGAATGAAGCAGTTCCACAGGAGCGGTTGAAAGGATCATGGGCAACGCTGACTCATCCGTGACCTCCTCAATCAACTAGTCCTCCGGTGAACAACCCAGCAGAACTAACTCCAAACATGCAATGTCGAGGTGAACAAATCGATGAACGGCCTGTAAACGATGGGGTACGACAACACACTCGAACTTTTACAGTTATCGTTCAAACTCCGCATTTTCCCGCGCACATCCCATCATCATGGCGGAGGACTTTCGACTTGAGATAATGGAAGACCTCTACACCTGTGGGTGTAGGTTGGGACGTTCTTCGGGTTGAAGTCTTGTTTGCTTGTTTGTGACTTTTTGTAACTTATTTACCACACCGTGTCCGTTGTTGTTGTTGTTCGCATTTTTAGAGCTACATCGGCGCTCCTTTGTTCATCACCACGCAACAAATGGTGTCCATGAATCTAAGACCAACATTTTCTGCTTGCACTGCGCTTTGGAGAGTATCGATACTTTTCATCAACATGGAGCTGATGTTCCGAAGTTGAGGCTTCTTGACGACCTCGATAGAGTTGCTGACTGCTGTCGATTAAGGAGCATACTTTTGCGGCAAACGTCCATGTTACAAGCACTTGCAATATCCCTGATCAAAGTGTCGAGCAGAACTTGCTCTACTTTGGTCCAAAGTCGTTTACATAACCTGTCCAAGAAAGTATTCAAAGTTCAACTAATGTTCGTGACCAACCTTCAAGAGCCTATGCAACCTCTCTGTGATTTGTTTACAATGTACTTCAAACAAATGGCAAATGAGGTAAGAGAAATTACTTCGCATCAAATCCGATTCTACAGCATTTGATCTTTTTTTTTTTTCAGTATGAATCTTCTGGAAGATTGAATTTCATATCGTCTATCAACCTAAAGCTTCTAAGCCATCTTTTTGAGAGAATGACCGGGAAAATTAATGAGAAGTTGAGGAAACGGGTATTTGTAACCGTGACATACAATGACAAGATCTCATTATTTCTCCGCGGGTAGGTTTTTGAGTATTTCAAACCAATTGATACTCAGTATAACATATTTTATCCAGCTTACTACAAGGGTCGTTGTCTGATCGGTTATCTAACCAAAATCTCAAATATGTTGTGGACATCTTGAATGTTGTCGTCAAGAACAATCCCTCCTTAATTAAATCCCACTTAAATTTAATTCGATCCTGTATCCACGAAGCTACGAGAAGGAATAACGAAGCGGATAAGGTCTTGTTGCTTCATTCTTGCTCCACATTATTCAATGCTTTGGATCTTGCTGAAAGGGGGATAATATCGAAAAATGAGTCGATTGGCAAAGATATCAGTGTTTTCCTTAAAACTGGGCTGTTGAGAATGAGTCCAAGTTTATTAGAAGCAGGGCTGAAATTTATATCTAATCTTCTTCCGGGGATTTCCTCCAACTTGATGAAAAATAACGTTTGTGGTAATGCAAGTTCTGTTTAAAAAATATGGAATATATGTATATATATGTGAAAATATATATAATGTTCCCTGATCTCTTAGAGTATCTGTTTGAAGTTCTTCACTGTGCTAACGAAGACAAAGTCCAACTTCAGCGGCCATCTTTATACATACTCAAAATTTTGGACACCTTGATAATCTCATCTGCACGCAACTTCCAAAAGCATCTGAGATATGGTGGGTTTTGATCATTTAATGTTTCATTTTCTTACTACATTGTTTTGTTGCAAATTAGGTTTGGAGATCATTCTTGCTACTGTATTAAAACATATACCCGTGGAGCATGAGTTGGATTCTCGGTGTGGCCCACCTGCTAGTCCATCTGCAATGCCGCTACTGTTATTGCAAAAAATTCTAATGTCTCCAGTCTGCCGAAGAAATATGACACTTAAAATGAAGCAGGATGTTTGTGAAGTTTTGACCAAAGTCGCATTTAATCATCGAGAGGATACATGTGTTGCAACCATCATACTTAAATGCATCGAAGGGTATGGTCCAGGTTTGTTTTCCTCTAATATCCTCAAATTTTCCAGAATGCCTCACCCTTACGTTACAGACAATCTGGATCAATTCAAAGAAATACTAACCACCTATGATACTCTGGAGAATGTGAAGATCGCATCTGCGTTCATTGGTGTCATGACAAAATTGCTTCGAGAAGGATCCGAAGCCGCCCTAAAAGACATCCTCAAATATTGTGAAGAAAAAATAGTTCCGAAACTCCTACAACATTGTAAATTAAAGGAAATTCTGCAGAAGGCCTTCATTTTTTTCTACGAATTCCTACGCTGTCTATCCTCAGCCTCTACGAGGTTCGAAGATAATCTGAAATGCACACGTCAAATTTTAAATTGCTCGTTTTAAGGCGTGTAAAAATTCTGGCAAAGCAACTGCACGATAAGGGTTTCCTGGCACGATCGTTGGACTGCTTGAGACAAAGGGTCGCTATGACATACAAACCCTCACTGAACTTATCTTCCCTCATGTTAGGACTTCTGCAAGACTTCAAATCAGATATTATTTCAGAGAGCAAGTGGAAAGAATACCTTTCCAAATCCTATCTGAACATTGAAACGTTGTTCCGTGATTTGTGCGGATGTAATGATGGGGAGTATCGCTTGTATCTCATAGGAAAATTAATGGAAGATGGATCAGTAAAGCCAACATCCTTAATTGCAGAATTAGTTTACAAATTTGCCATGGAAAATATGGCAATTATGAAGCAAAGGGTTCTGTTAAGATTATTCTTTATTACAGCTTTCTTCTTACAAAATGATGGCAATCGCCAGACTCTTCTCATAAAAACTACATTAGAAATGTATCAAAATCTGTCCACACTCCAGTTACAAGAGGTTCTAAAGAATAAACGGCTCTTCAATTGGATATGGCGCCTGAAGCGGTTTAAAAATCCACATTATCTTCTTGCATCTATCACATTATTTGATAATTATGTAAATAGGAACCAGGAATGTATTAGTAGATTCCAGGATCACATATTTTTATTCATCTTAAAATATTGGGAAAATGGCACCACAACAGCGATTAGTTCTCATCTAAAGGTTATCTTGGGGACCTCTCAAGGAATCCTTTCCCTCTGGTTGTGCACTATTCTTTTATTCGAAGTTTATATCTGAGAATTTCTGTTTTCTAGCTCTTGCATTATAAACGTTGCAAAGGGTCCAAAACATAATGATACAGCAAAAAAACTCCTCCTCAGATTACTACACATATTCGGAGTATCAACTTCATATTCGACTATTGGATGCCCAAAAAAAGTGTACTTCCAAACAATTGAATTTGTTTTCAATGAAGGTAAAGCGCAATAACACAGTTGCTAGCATTATTTAATTTTTGTATTGCAGGTTGGCACATTTATGAGAACACAAATCTCAACGACTACTCAGTCCAAAAGGCGCTATTGAGTGCTACAACCGAGCTCACATTAAATTGTAAAGAAGCCATTCCAACAGAAAGTCTTAGTGCTCTCAGGAAATGGATTTCGAATGTGATGAAAAGGTTGCATAGACATGTAAGCAATGTAAGCATGTAGAGTTTTATAATAAATACAATTACTAAAAAGTACTATGCCGTTAGTTCAACATCGTATTGTTATATACTAGGATACAATCAAACAATAAGATCAAATCTAAGGCTATAAAACTACTGGGGTCTCTTACTCTCCCTGGACAGAATCTTGCTATTTCCGTGCCATTTGAGAAGCCATTAGTTTCACAACTTTCCAATTTCCTTAATGAAGAAGCAGAAAAAGGTATCAACCCTGTTGATGATCATGAAGTGGCTGTCTCTCTCTTGTATTATTGCTCACATTACAGAATAAAATTGGGAAGAAATCCACTTTTGTGGAATATGATTGCTGAACCTCTTCGGCGATACATGTCTCCCAAATGCTTGATATGGCATTTGAATTGGGGATCGCTCGAAATGCGAGAGGAAATTATGAAACTTTATCCAGAGATTTTTACGCCGGGAACTCATTTCCCAGAGGTTCTTCGATTAATTAAGGCTTGTACCCAAAATGCAGTGATAATGATGGGAATTAGTCCTCGTATTGCAGTATCCACTGTGACAAGTTTAGCCAGCAGTTGTGACGAGTCTGAGAAAAAGTATCTATTTTTTCCTAGCTCTTGGGTAATCCCACTCTTCAATTGTAATGATCAACTAAATTATAATTTAATAATATTTTTAGGATATCTTTGTAATGACAGTTGGAATTCAGAGATATGCTTCTTCCCCATCTCAAAATTTCTCTTCATTCATCAAATATCTAAATTTACTGATGGATTTTCAAGCTTTGCAATGCTCGCATTTAGACAAAGTAAGCATAGAAAGGCTCGTAGAGGTGTGGATATAACATTCCAGCTTTGTATATTTGCTCTAACATTGTCCTATCATAAGGCTTTGAAAAAGAATTTTCCCTTCTCAATAGATACTTCACTGGGCGTTGGGAAGCTACTAATACGACTTCTCAATAAGAACGAAAATTATTCGCTTTTACTTAGCCATGCAACCTTCCTTTCCAAAATGCTCAGCGTTATGAAACGGGAATCTCAAGTAGCTGCGTACACAGGAACAAATAAGAGCTCCGCGAAAGATTTATTATCTATCTTGCCAAAGTTGATTCTCTTCTTGTCAAGAAAGTGTGGTCAACAAGGAACCCGAAATAAAATGCCCTCGATGATCCATCCGTGCGGCAAGGTTGAAGGCCAGGGTATACCAAAAAAGGGCGGCCTCAAGGATCAAGAGTTTGTCGCTCTCATCACTAGCAATGGTAGAAGCAAAAGCTGTGAAGATTTAGATAGCAAACAAAATTTAGGGGGTGAAAGAAAAGAAGAACAAAAATACCAGGCTACCTCTAAATTTCATGTTCCCGAAAAAGATGAAGAGAAACAAAATGATGGGATGGATTCTGCATCAACCACGGATTCCAGTGAGGATGAGAAGACCCAGCTTAAGATTCAGCAAGTTGAAATAGATTCAAAAACAAAGGCAACAGATGATGATGATGATGACAACCTTAGTCCCGTAGAAGACATCATCGATGATCCTGAGCAATACTTTAGAGCTTAGATTGGGTTGTCACATGTTTGCATGTATGAGATAACAATCTCTGATCCACGAATGTGGTGCACAATCGTTGTTACAGCAGTTCGCACACCAACACAGGCTAGCAGGGCGTAGCGCCGCGAATGTGCATGTTCTCACGCAGGGGCTGCCACATGCACGCACACATACCATGATGGACACAGCAACATGCACATGACACATTGCATGTCTGTCATGGGCGGTGTGCATGCATGTATGCGCCCGCTGAGCTACATGTGCATGCAGCTTCGCAATGAGCGCAACGCCGATGACAGGCAGCTCATGGGGCAATTCTCTGAGCCATGAAGCCATTGAAATACATGTGAAACATACATCAGCCACACGGCACATGTGTTGCAATGCACATCTCAATGTGTGTGCAGCAGGTAACGATGTCTAGATGTGCGAAAATAAAGGAATGCACACACTTCTCAGGAGAGATCATTATCGCTAAAGTATCAGGAGAAGAGATTTGATTTGTTGGATTCGGTGGTAACGTTTACATTACATTCCGCTTGATGCAGCGAGAAGCTTCAAGCGCACGCACGTACGACATTTCGTAACTAGCTACTCATTCCTACGCCGAGATTATACTAACGACTTCATCTCGCTGAAGGAACGATGACGATTATTCAGTGGTTTGGTGTTTGAAAGAATTAATATTAAATCTGAACTTATGATGGTCCGTTTCATTGACTTCCCTCTTTCACTACTTCAAAATTCTCTGAATCCTCCCCAGTATCGGCGATATTTTCTTCCCCAGCAGCATCACCGTCCTCTTGCTTTCCAGCTTCTACTCCAGCATCTTCCTCTGCACCAGCATTTTCTCCTTCCTCGGCGGGGCCAGCATCTTTCTCATCTTCTCCACCGTCAGCATCTTTTGCGCCCTCTCCATCCTCAGCATCCTTCACATCCCCTTCCTCGCCTGCTTCTCCAGCATCTTCTTCCCCACCCTCACCCACTTCTGCTTCGTCGTTGACGTCTTCCTCGTCCTCCTCATCGTCAGCGTCCTGCGCTGCCTGATAAGCATCTAGGACATCGTTGGTGCGCTCTTCGATGATTCCGAGGAATTGCATCATGTTGGTCTCAGTGACACCCTCGGCAAGCAGCTCATTGGAGCTTTCCATCTGGCCACATTCGATCATATCGAAAATCTCGCGGATGCCTGTCTTCATCTGCGCGATTAGTTTGAGAGACTTCTCATAGCGTTTCTCGAGAATCGTCGCCTTGTCGCAGGTCTTCTTGTGTTTCTTCTCCATCTCGGCCATAATGAGCTTGCGCTGCTTGTCCATCTCGATGCCTGCGCCGATATCCTTGTAACGGTCTGCCTCCTGCTTGAGCTCCTCTACCTCCACTGCCACTCTCTCGATCTTGCTGGTGACGTCGTTCACCTCGTTGAAGAGGTTGAAGTTGCGATCCTCCGCGGTGAGGAACGCCTTCACTAGCTCGTCGGTATCACTGATCTTTGTTTCTTCTTCGATCTTGTCAAACGCGTCCTTAAACTTGCGGACCTTCTCCTGCGATAGGAAAATCTCCTTTCGATCGCTGGCGATGCGCTCCCCACTCGCAGCCACCTGCTCACGCAGCTCCTGCTCAGTGGTGTCCTCAGCAAGCGTTTCGAAGGTGTTCTTGCGCGCCCGCGAGTTTGTCTTTCCGTTTTCGTCCATCTCGTCAGGATCGTCGGTCTGCTGCATCATCGTATCGCCCAGCTTCTTCCACTCGCTGTCAAACTTAACCTGCTCTTTGTCCGCGCGGGCCTTCAGCTCTTGCATCTCGGCCTAATAAGTAAGGGTGCGTGTAAGAACATTGCGATGTATGTCTACTAGACCGGGTGAGAGCGCGCGTGTGTGTGCGCGGGGAGGGCAGTGCACGCTATTGTACTTCCGTAAGTAAATAATTAATGGAGCAAGGAGTCACTCACAGACATGGTAAGACTCAGCACCTGCGCTTCGCTTCTCGATTTATACGCGTCGTTGGATTGGGCGATTAGGCGCTGCACGTCCTCTTTCTTGTCACGCAGCTCCTTGGTTAGTTTCTTAAATATGCCGTCGAAGCTATCCCTATCTTTACGGAGGCTGTCTATTTGCTCGCGCAGCTTATTGTTGTGTGACTGGGCCTCGTTGTACCTGAAAGCAATCACGAGTGCTGTAAGCATCTAGGTGAATAGCCACGCAATCCGCATATCCTCCTCGCCGTTTCGCACGAAAGTTCAAAACAAGGATTTGACCGTGTGTATTAATTATTTGTTTCGTCAGGCCCGAAAGACCATTGTTGGCCATAGATCGATTCCTCTATCTCTTCCCACTCCCTTCATCTTCCAGATTATGTCAAAGTTCCATCCATTCCCTCCCTCTCCCCCTCCCCCCCCCCCCCCCTCTCCACAACTTACTTGATTCTGGCCTTGTCTAATCGGCTCTCGTAACGTCGAATTTCCCTCTGTACGCGCAGGTTGTAGTCGCGCGAGTTGCCGAACCCTTGCATCTGGCGCATTTTGTCGCGCTGCTCTCTTAATTTCAAATCGAGCTCTTTGATCTGAGAAGAGGGAGAGGGAAGAGGGAGAGAAGTGGAGCATTCAGTTGAGTCGGGACGAATCGTGTGATTGCTCGGGCTGAACAGCAAGGCAAGCGCTTTCCCTTCACACCTTGACTGTGAGCTCTGACTTTTTCTTCTGCTCCACTTGGATCCTCCTCGTGAATTCGTCGCATTCATCTTTCAGTTTGTCGACTTGCGACGAGGAGGATAAGGAGCTTGTTGCTCTTGCCTGTGGTCGGGCAAACCAAATACAAACACACACACACACACACACACACACGGGAGAGAAAAGCCATGAGCTATAATATAAATGCGCAATTTAATACTGCCTGTGATTTAGGCTCAACGTCATATAATATATATATATATATATATATATATATATATATATATATATATATATATGTGTATATATAAACATATATCCAACGTTCCACGTGCCCGCTCAAGAGAGTTTGCCTATGATCATAAGAGGAAACAATGGGGGGAGAGCGTGGGTGTGTGCGTGTGTGTGTGTGGGTGTGTGCGCGTGTGCATCTTCATCATCATCATCATCATCATTATCATCATGTCGAGATAGGGGAATGGAAGGAGATTGGGAACAACCCAATCGCGCAGTGAGGCATACTCGGCCCACGGAGAGAGTAAGAGCTAGGGAGCATGGGTGGATGAGTCGTCGTTTGAGAAGAAGAGAAAAAAAAAAGAAAAAAGGAGGAGGAGGGGGGAGGAGAAAAAAGTTCATCTTCAAAAACATTTATTCCAAAGATCTAGAAGATGAGGGAAGGAGGAAGAAAAATAGGGACGACATTGTAATTGGTTGTGTATTTGTACCAATTGCT
>ADNK01003577.1:0-14593 GCA_000320545.1 Bigelowiella natans CCMP2755 | reverse complement strand
TTGATTTTTTGGATGATTTCAAAAGCACCGACGGGTACGCTGCACATACCGTGGTTTTTAATAAAAACAACCCTTTCTTCTTGGAGAAATTCGGAATTTAGCGTTACTCGAAGTTATTCTCTTTTTTAGTGCGTTCTCGAGCCGTTTCCTACCTGTTACAACGAGGGCTGATTCCGCTTTCAGAATAGCGAACGGAATTTATCTAACAAAGGGGTTAATCATTCCGTGAGGATAGCGACTCTATGCCGATCAATCCAAAAAAAAAGGGAAGAGAGGCCTATTTTTCATCGAAATCCAGTCCATTTTCATAATATTTTTCATCGAAATCCAATCCATTTTCAGAATAACGAACGGAATTTGTCTAACAAAGGGGTTAATCATTCCGTGAGGATAGCGACTCTATGCCGATCAATCCAAAAAAAAAGGGAAGCGAGGCCTATTTTTCATCGAAATCCAATCCATTTTCATAATAGCGAACTGAATTTGGGGCATACCTTAATGCGCAACGGAGCTTGCGGAAAGTGATCGTTCAATCCATTATCATCCCAAACTCCGTGCAGAGCCCTCCAGCGCACACCCAATGATACCCTCCAATGCCACCTGCAAGCCTGAATCCTCAATAGATATGGAGTGCGAATCTCCCTTAATGAAGAATCCAAAAAGATTACAGACCTCTGCTTCCAAGAACCTCTCTCCAGATCTCTCCAACGTCAAGGAAATAAAAGTGTCATTCCAAAAGAGGGGTACTAAGCGCACCTTACTCTCTGTCATTTCCATTGATATTGAAAATAAAATTAAATCAGAATTCGGGAGGAATGTAGAATATGCGACAAGTGGGAGTACGTTTCACATTATGCTTCCATCATCAATGTCCGATTTGAAGATTAGGTAAGGCAGCTTTTACAGAGAGTCGAATTAGTCCTGATTAGCATTGCTATTGCAGTATATTGCGTAAAAAACAACGCAACAGTAAGACGGCTCCAAATGCACCAAAAACGACGAAGAACTTCAGCGACGCCTCTGCCCCTGTAGAAGTGAAGAATACCCAGAGAAACCGATACGAGTGAGTATATCCTGAAAATAAATGTATGGATGACCAACTTATGCAATTCGTATTTCATCAACAGCTGTCAAAAATGTGAGAAGTCATTCAAGACGAAGTATAGGTATACCATCTATGAAGACATATAGGCTGTGAACCAGCAGCCTCTCAGATAATTATCGAATACAGCATCATATATATTGTACTTTGGTTTAGGCTGAGGCGTCATAACCTGACCCATAATGGAATTAGACCATTTTCTTGCGGTAAGCATATCAACATATTAGCAATACGTTGCAGTGAAATTATTAATCATTGATTTCTTGATCACAGAACTATGTTCTGCGAGTTTTAGACAAAAGCCACACTTGAAGGTAATCTGATTATTGCCCCCTCCCAGACAGCACATAATAGCGTTCATCGCATTTATGCCAAAATATTATATTGATTTTGGGCAATGTTACAGGGTCATCTAAAAGCCGTACACTTCAAGCACTGCAGCAGCCTTGTCACTACTGCTCCACCAATCTCTGATAGAAATATTTTCGAACCTTTAAAGAATGAAACAGGTATTGTTGAATTAATTCTTGACTAACGGTGTGTATCGATAACATTATTATTATTCAAAAAGCTAGATTCACATCAGAGCGTGATCAAACCCTAACATGATTTGATTGTTCCGACTTCGGGATTAGACAATGATCTCTGGAGCTGGATGGAATGCATTAAGGACGACGATTGCTAATCCGAGTCGGAATTTTCCAAGCGGCAGCTGGCTAAAGCGCTAATTTGGTACACTCTGTATTTATTTATTTTGACGAGCACGCATTAAATGTTGTGTTGAGGATGTAATGAAGTGATTAAATCTTTTTAATAGTCATGTCATTGTAGCTATGCGCAGCGCGCATATTGTTTATGTTATACCTATTATTTGTCTCCACTATGGTGTGTTTTATGCATCAAACAGCATATGAGACGGATGTAATGAAGTGGTTAAGTGTTTTTAACAGTCAACCAGATGTAGCTTTGCAAAGCAGCGGCACAACAGTGCTCATGTTATATATATTTGCCTCTTCTACTATGTATTTCATGCATTCAAAAGCCTACACATACACATATACACATGTGTACACATATGTACACATGTGTGTACAAGGCTAAATTAAAAATTTTGTAAATCATGGTTCCTTGCATCCAGCAGATACGCAGCTCCTATGTGGAGATCACGAAGAAACATGCGAATGAAACAGATGGATTCCATGGAATCCCAAACCCTGAAACGTGCATTGGGATTGCCTGGATCCATCTCCAACGACGTCCCCCACGTCCTCACTGGCACGTTGCCACCCCGATGTCAAACTGAAGTGCAGTGTGCTGAATCATGGTTGCGCACTGATGCGTGGATCGACACAGGCAGCCGTCCTCAAATCCATGAGGAACAAATGATTGGAGCAGTTGTGACTTCATCATTGAAAATCGAAAAATGCCAGATGGCACATCGTGGATTGATGTGTCCACAAATGCGTGGAACAAAGCATCCTTGTTTCGTCGGCTCAAATCGATCACTGACGATTTGTCAGACGACAAATTGCCCACCGTTTTGGCGACAACAGAGGCGCTGAAAAAAGAACTGAAAAAACATCACAAGGTGATGAAATCCTGTGCTTTCAACGAATTCGAAGAGGAATGGTCCAATGGTTCATTGCGCGCTGTGCATCTCAAGAATCTTGGATTCCTCCCGTCATCTTCGATCACCGGCATCAAACTGAAACTTCCAAGTGTTGCTACATCATGGATGCGCGCCATCTGTGGTGTCGGCAATCTTGGAAAATTCACGTTTTCACGTGGACAATGCACGGAGGAAGATGCTACGTGCGATGCGTGTGGCATCCTGAAGGACATGGATCATCTCCTGCAATGTCCAACACACAGTCGAGAACAAATCAGATTGCGCAATCAAATGCGCGCGATCATGAATCGCAACGACGACACGAACCGGCTGACAAAAGCTGAAAAGGACTCCAGAACTGCTGCGCGCAGTGCGCGGCAACATCGGTCGCATGAGGACGCTTTCAAATGCGTGAAGCACGTGGTGACAGAAACCAACAGATGCAACATCAGCGCTGTGGCCGCTGCATTGCACAGCCACATCAGGATGACCATTGAAAAAATTCAATTCTTCATCACATCCGTCTCATGCACATGAGGCTCTTTTGTGTGGCCCTTGCGCAACCACCACCTTTCCTTGCATTGTTCATTGGCCACATCACCGCATTGACATTCGTCTCATGTGTGCATTGTGCGCACAATGCCCCATGTCATCCGAGAGATTCTCTGTCGCTCGCCCGCGCCATGCAGCACATCGTGAGATGACAAAGAGGCTGGCTTTCAACATTCTAATGAGCTAGCAAGGTCCGGCGGGAATGGCGCTAAGCTTGAGGGAAATGGACTTGAGATTTACAAGATTATATTTTGCAATGGCGCTAGCTATGATTAAAAAATCAATGCAATCTGGTTGTCATCTAGATGCGAATGCGCTCAAAATGCAGCTGCGCAGTGAGTGGGAGAACATGCGTGCGCGGGTTGTTAGCAGTACAGCGATGACTACTCAAATAGTATTAGCACACATGGGGACAAATAGGATGAAATGAAGACACAGTAATAGCATATATAATATATATATGACAGCTGCGCTTGCATGCACCGTGCATCTACACACGTGTACGTTGCGCTTCTTGTGCATGGCTCCGATGCTTGTGGCTTACACTGGCATGGCGGCTTGTGAGCTCCTATACTCCGATCGCTGTTGCATGAGTGAAACTTGACATCGCTATGCTTGTGCTACGCGGTTTATCGTGCGGAGCTTTATATATCATTTTTTAAAAAAAAATTGTCTTTGTAAAATTCCATCAAGTTCAATTTTTCCTCTCTTTCTAGCTTTGCACAGCAAAGCAGCAGCGTAGCACTTTAGACTATGCTCCAGCTCCGATATTAAAATCATTTTCCGTCGTTTTAGATATATACGGCTGCCACCCATCTATTCCGAGGCATTTTACACAGCCAATCACGTACCCCTTGTATCCGCCGCACGTACGGGGATTGTTTGGCGGATGAGGTTTCCCAAGAGGGCACTTATCGCACTCTCTTCCCTGGCATTTGGGGCGCTCGCCCAGCTTTGAGTCCAGGTGAGCGTGACACCACTCGCAAAAATGGTTCCCTCCACAGTCGAAGGTGGCTAGCGAGCAGCAGCAGTCGCACTTGTAAACAGCGAATTGAGCTCCATGCTCCCGGCACTTGAACTGGCTGTGGTTTTCCTTCCATGAACAATCACTACACACCAAATCTTCAGGTTTCATTTTCATTTCGACCCCGCAGTCCTGGAGGCCCCCGCAGTAGGGCTCCTTGCATCGATTGCAGGTGAATACTGCCATCTTTTCCTCCACGAATTTTCGTATTTCCTCTTCCTTTGCTTCTTCCTTGACATGGTTGTCCTCTAAGGCGATCTTTTTGCAGAGCCTAAATACTCTTGCTCTCAGCTGGAGATGGGGAAGGATCATCTTCTTCAGCTGTTTTCCCTGCGGTGTGCGGCTATCGGCTGCCTTTATCTCACTGCGGCACAGTGCACAATTCATATATTGATGCGTCACTCGCATCCCTCCCCATTTTGCATCAAGCTGGAGTTTCAGGCAGTTTATGTGGAACGAATGCCCACAAGCAAGTTCGACCATATTCCGCGGATCATCCTCTAAGCAAATACAACATTCCCCTTTCACCCTATTACGCAACCAGTCGACGTACGTCTTTTCAGGCAGCACGTTCGCCTCCACCAGCGCTTCAAAGTCGGCGTCATTGAAGGTGCACTTGCACTCGGCTTCCACGCACCCGATGCTTTTGCTTCGAGACTTCATTGCCTCCTCCACGTGTCCGCCAACACATTTTCCGCAGTACAGCGAGCAGTGATTGCAGGCTACATCGGCTGGTTCATACACAAACGTCTTCTCTTTCGAGTGTTTCCTTAAGGCCTGGTCGCATCCCTTGCAGCGTAAGACTTTAACCCAGACTTTTTTTTCCGGCGGGGCGACAGCTCCGGCTCGCCCCCCGCGTGTGTGACCACGGCCGCTCCTGCGACCACGCCGACGAGCAGGACCGCATTGCCCTCTACCTGCTCTTCCGTATGCTCTTCCTCGCCCTCGCCCTCGCCCTCTGGCTCCTCTTCCGTTTGGTCCTCCTCGTCCTCGCCCTCGACTTCTTCGCCGTGCTCTTCCCCGTCCTCTCCCTGCTCGTATCATTCTGTTGGATTGTGGAAAAAGCCAGGCAAGCAAGAAACAAGTTTCCGGGAAGAAAGGAGAGTGCGAGCCGAAGGGCTGCTACGAGAGCGTAAAACCCCTGGCGTTTCCGCCCTGCGACAACCATCTGGACAATGCCTGGAACTCTCCCAGAGCGTTCCCCTTCTGTGCTCCAAGATTTCCCTTGTCGCAGACTCAAAAAATAAGCGGGCATGGAAGGAGGCGGTAGCTTTTACCCTGCCGCGTAGTCGCCTTCATTTTGGAGGTGCGACTTAGATAAATTGCTTGGATTCTTGGAGGATCCAGGTTGACGGCGAATCATTGTAGAAACCAGGAACCTCTTCTCCTCTCCTCTTCTCCTCTCCCCTGCCTGCGCTACTCTCTGTGCGAACGAGGCACCGCGGAGCGATGGCGACCAATTACAAGAAGTGGGACAATTTCGCGAAGGATCTGAGCGACTCGGATGACGAAAAGGACTCGAAACCAAGGCCGCAGATAATTCAACAGCCCGTTCAGAAGAAACCTGCTCAAAACCCAAAGCCTGCGCCGCCCGCCGCGCCCGTCCCTGTGAAGAAAGATCCGAAAGGTCGGTTTATCATGCACTTTTTTGCAGAATCAGCTGCCTGCGTTTAATAACCACCACTATTTGAAAAACTAAAAGAGGCGGCAAAGGAGGAGGAGTCCATGTTGGCCGCACAAATCAAGGCACAGAATAAGAAGTACGAGAAACGCAAGAAAGTCACTTACCAGGGGCGTACCGTCTATGAATGGGAACAATCGCTCGAAGAAGTTGATATTTTCATAACTCCACCACCCGGTGTGAAGACAAGGGACATCGTGTGCAACATATCCGCGAACCATGTGAAGGTCTGTTTCATTGCTACCCCCGAGATGCACGCTAAATAACGCAAATAAATCACCAGGTTGGGCTCAAGGGAGCGCCGCTCTTTATGGATGAGAAACTGGGGGGCACTTGTATCAAGAGCGAAAGCTTCTGGATGTTCGAAGATGGGGTCTTGCACATAAACCTCCAGAAGTCCAAATGCGGAGAGGCATGGATGGGAGCCACGCAGCACAGGGGACAGCAACTCTCCCCGTTAGAACAACAAGAGTTGAAGCAAAATATCCTTCTCGAGAGATTTCAAAGGGAACACCCGGGCTTTGACTTCTCGGGTGCGAAATTTAATGGTGCCGCCCCAAATGCTAGAAACTTCATGGGTGGAATAAACACAGGCGAGTTGAACAGAAATGTATCATTTAACTAGTTGATGAGGCTCTTTTAGCATTTCACTGGTAATTGCGATGATCATTGATTATAGTCTACAAAAATTTTACGACTTGATTCGAATCACTATTGAGGTGAAACATTCGACCTCGATATTGCGCCCGAGCAGTAAAAATTAATGTTGTAATATTGTTGCAACAGTAGCAGCTAGAATACCTTATGCTCAAGCCTCCGCTGCGTACAATATCGGTCGTAATATTGCGGTATTTGAGTGATCAAAATAATGCGTGTACTACCACACCTATGGCAGCACCTAACATATCTCGATAGTTACATATGTACTGTTCCATGGTGGAGCCATACGCTCATTGCTTGCTTTACGTGATCGGATGTGGTACTGCGCTCTCACCATGCCGAGCGCGAAAACCCCCATTTTTAACTATGATGCCGAGCGTGATGATCGCACAATTAAATGGCGACAATCACAGTCTCCACTTAAGATCACATTTACATCACTAGCTAGCTAGCTAGCTAGATCAAGACATGAATTCAATCTTCCATTTTCACAATTTCATTTCACCTGCGCGGTAACCTCATGTTTAAGGTGCATTCTTTGCTGAACATTCACTGCGCAATTCACACACACACACACACACACACACGCACACACACAGTTGCTATTCATCACAGTGGAATTCATTTATTTGCATGGACAAGTCAAAGCGCTGCACACACATCTGCAACGTGCGACACGAATTGATGAATGTCCTTCTATGAACTGCACGTTGCTGATACAGATGCTATGTTTTTTACGCTATAGTCGCTGTTGCAAATGTGCGCGGTGGCAGCCTACCAATGCACCATGTGACATGTGGGGATGCGCATTTATTAGTTGTTCGCATGATGAGTGAGTGATGTGAGCAATTATCGAATCGCTATGTGAGCACAACGAAGTGTCGCGTACGTCGTTTAAATCGTTTGGTTCGAAGAAGGTATCCGACAGTTCCCGCAGCGAACGCAACACAAGCAATGAAGTAGTAAGGAAATCGTGACCCGCGGCTGCTAGAAGCGGAAACGTTGGATCTCTTCCCCAAGCCTCTTCCTACAGCTGGTGGCATTGGTTTTGAATTTCTGGTGGTAGTGTGTTGCGGTTCTAGACTTGCGATGTGTTTTGAGTGCTTTTCCTCGAAGACCTTGAGTGATTTCCTGACCCTTTCATTTTCCATTTCCAGTTCTCGGGATCGCCGATCTCTTGAACCGAACGCAGCTCTCAACCTCTGCAATTCCAGCTTGAGCTCATCAACTTGCTTCGTTTTCAAGTCGAGTCTGGAGACAGTTGCAGATATTCTCGTCTTTGCGTCACTGAGATCGGAGGCTAGACGCCGAAGTTTCGTGGATTTGGTTTCATCTGCCTCAGAAGAGCCGTTTGCTGATCCCGCAACGAGTTGTTGATGTGAGAACTTGATGTCGATAAGTTCCTGTTCTTTCGTGGCCAGGGCGCTTTCCATCCCATTCATCTTTAGTCTTTGATCACTCAATTTCGCCTCCAGTGTCTCGATAAAATTTTCGCTCCTCATCAAATCGTGTTTAAATCGGAGGTTCTGTGCAGTTAAATCGCCTTCATTCTTTATGCGCCGATCGCAGGCTTTTTGGAGTTCTGCTACCTCCTTCTTTTTCGTGTGGAGCTCCGAATTTAGAGCCAGGATCTTCGATCTTTCCTGCTCAAGACTAGCCTTCAAGTCTTCAACCGTCTTCTCTCGGACACCATTTTCTTGGATGAGGGAGGCCTCTTCTTTCGATCCAGAGCTCTTGAGGAGTCTCAAATCGAGTTTCGATTTGGTGATCCGTTCCTCGAGTTCCTGGACAAGCTTATCATGGCAGCGCTTCATGTCTTCAATTACGACCTTGTGCTTGTCTTTTATCGAAGCTGCTTCGCTGTCGCCGGCCTTCCGCACGGATTTCAGAGAAGCTGCATGGATTTCGTTGGCCCTCTCTAGCTCATCTTCAAGGGTGGAGGCCTTATCCTGAGCATGAAGCAGTTGCTGTCTCAACTGACTGACCTCTTGGTTGTGCTTTCCACTTTCCTCCATCATGGTCTCCTTGCAGATCTGGATCGCAGCATTCAACTTCTCCCGCCCGCTGGTCGCCTCTTTTGATGTTGTACGCAACTTGCCCTCGAGCTCCCTCACCCTTGCCTTGGCATCTTTGACCAGTTTGTTCGAGTTCTGCAGAAGTCCGTTCGCGTCCGTTAAAGCCTCTTTGCAGCTTTGGAGTGAATTGGAGAGCACTCTGATCTCCTTCATCTTCTTGTCAAGAAGGGATTTATCCTGCCGCTTCTCGCTGTCGAAGAGTTTGCGCTCTTCCTTGATTCTCTGAAGCATCACAAAACCGTTACTACCATTATTACGATTGCCCACGGCGGGTGTGTGGGAATGGCAAATGCTGTCCAATTCGAGCACAATTTGTCAGCAATAAGGGCATGCCTCTACACATATCTACTTAAGGAATCTCTCATCCCCGTCCTTGATGTCCCTTTAGTTTCCACTACCTCGCCTAGTTTTGTCATATCCGTCAGTAGACTCTTTAATAGATTTTCCTGCTGGACATTTTTCGCTAGAATCTTTTTGATAATCGACTCCTGATTAGTGCTGAGCTTGCGAAGAGCCACGCAAGTTCCCCTCTCATCCTGTAGGCGCTTTTGGGCCTCCTCAAGTTGCGCTCTAAGGTCGTTGGCAAGATTTTCTTTTTCATTGCTGACTCTCGCTAATTCCGCCTTCTGGGTGATGATTTCTTCCATCTCTCGTTTAATGTCGTCTAGGATGTTTTGTGGAACAACGGGCCCGCCTATCGCTGTTTGGTTCTGTAAAATGACGATGAAGATTGTCAAGAAGAAGAGGAATGTGTCGATTGTGTGCTGCATACAGCATCGTGCACCATTCTTATCATGGCGGAAGATCCTTAAAAATTCAGGTTTGCCTTCTCTTTTTTTCAAAACTCTAATGTCATATTGGGATGTTTTAGATATATGTTTCACAATTTGTGTCATTTAGTAAATCCCCCCGTACACCATACCGCATACCCCACACACGCGCACCTCGTTCTCAACTTTGATCGGACAGTGAGGATTCGGGCTAGCCTCCTGGGTGTTGTCAATCTTTCCCTCCGAAGATCTCTAAGTCATTAGAAGTGAAAACGATAGATCAGCCCTATGTGCACACCATTCCCGCCACATGTATCACAAGTACGGACCGTAAGGGGGGAAGAGAGATCCAAGTCATCGCCATTGAGCCAGCTGGTAAAGCCGGCTTTGAACTCCTGCAGAGAGGGGTGTTTGAGTGTCAGCTTTTGTCCTCCTGATACCGCTCTTGTGCAGATATACTTATTGATTCAAATTACTGCCGTAAGCACCTTAAATGTGACTTTTCCATTGCGGTCTTGGTCGGCTTTGCGGAAAAGTTTGACCTACCAGCACGACAGTCAGTACGTGCTCGGGAGATCCGACAGCGCACACGAATACAGGGGCGTTTGAAGTGTCGGGGCCATACTAAATACGTCGCTTATGGAGGGGTGCTATTACCTGAGCCTCGTCACTCAGCCAGCCCAAATCGCTTTGCTGCAATCTGAAAATACAGTGCATATCTCTTTATTAGAAGATGAGATGTTGATTGCGACAAACGATCGCGCGCAGGTTACGACGATGATTGACCGACCCAATTTTCCATTCATTGATACCCACCAAACCATCGCTGTCGCGGTCCAACACCTACAAATGTGAAGTTGTTAGATTTTGTCACCCCTTCTCTCCTCTCTAGCTAATTAGATCTTCTTTGTAGCAGCCCGCCGAATTTCGACAACTGCCTTCTTCTTCCCAGGATTGTAATAAATTTTCTTCACTCTTTCATGCTTTAGCTTTTATTTCATCCATACCCTCCAGACGGTGATGAGGGTGTCCCATTTTTTCTTGAAAAGATCCCTGAGCTCGTTCTGTGACATGTCGTTTCCGATTTCGTGTGCGCTGATTGCCGTCCGCAATTTTGGACCTGATCGACGAGGTAGTTTGATCACATTGAGAGATTGGCTACCCTTTAAGAGAAAGGGGTAAAAGATTCCTGGATTTTGTTAAGGGTTTATATGTGTGTTGCACGTGCACTGCCATGTAGTCGTCGTGTCTTTGCTCTCCATGTTTATAGAGGAAAATAATTCGCTGTGTGTATGTTTGGAATACAACGAGCCATACTTGATTTCAGACGTAGATGCCTTCCTCCTATTTTCTTCTTCCTTTTGTGCGAATTGGCCTTTCTCGTGGCCTTCGGAGATCTAGAGGCTTGGGGCGTCTTCCGTAGATTTGGCGATATATTAGATGACAGTTTTGACCGTTTGAGCTTTGCGGATGGAGGAGATAAAGCATTCGATTTATAGTCTGTGACTTTAGTCGGGAGGTTCGCTGAAATTGCTGCCGTGCCTTTCTTACCACTAGTTCCCGTTCCTAGTTCCTTGGATCTTGATACTGATACTGGAGTGGAAGAAGAAGAGGATGTCGAAGGTGCTATTCCAGATGATGATGATGATGATGTGGGCAGTGCTAATCCCTGATCCGGATCGTGATCCACACAAGTACGACTTGGTGATACTGCGGCGCTCTTTGTAGACGTGGAGGCCATCGTATCGAAGTTCGTCTGTTGTTCCGGCCTCCTCTTCTTCCCCTTCCCCCCCACTGCGCTCCCGAAAACATCAACCTGCAAAAATTATAATGGGCGTGGTGAATTCCATCTTTGGACATGTCGTATCGGCTTATTCTCAGCGAGCAATAATTCTAAGAAAAGGCAGAAGAACAAACACGCGAATTATATAGTTTCATATATATCAGAATTTCAGGGCCTGGTATGACTCTCAACCTTGTCCAGTTTGCGCATATACCCTGTGGAGATAGCCCTTGGGCGCATTCTAGGTCCTTTAACCTCCAATTTACGAACGGACTCTGGCTTTTGCTGCGGTCGTCCGGGAGATCGTGTTCGAACTGGTGTAACATGAAAACGCGCCCTTCGGCCTACCCTTTCGCCCTTTCGCTGTGGGATCGCTTGGGGAGCGAATCCCTGGGATTGCCCGACATTTTCGAGGTTGAGCGATGTTTACATTAACTGGGGGGGTTAAGGGGGGGGGAGGCTATCCTCAGCACAGCAGTTTACTTCATCGGACTTCCCTCGAATCCTACGATCCTCCACAATGCTCCGCGTGAAATTGATCGAGTAAGAGCCCTGATATCCCTTGCGATGGGGGTAGCTACAGCGGTCGTTCGGAAGCGAAAGGTTACGACAAAACTATGGGAAGGAGAATTAAAAGCCGGTGCGAAATATTTCCTTGTCGCCACGTCGGATATGCCTGCTTTGCACGAAGTTTCTCTTGTGGGAATAGAAACGGCAGGGTCAACAAACGCGATGATTCTTGCTCTTTTCGACCGAAAAACAGGCCGATTTCGGGGGGCGACGAACCCGCGCACCGACTCCGTCGCCCCGAGCAGGAATCGTGCGACAACGTATTTTCGATGACACAGACTGTAAAAGGTGGCGGTTTTAGGCAATCACGGATAAAATGGGGAGATCCAAGATCCAAGTCGTGTCGTAAGTCGAAGAAATATCCAAGCTGGGAAGATCCTGCGAAGACCGGATTTCCCATCGAGCTTTTGCCTTCGGCACATGCTACTCACTATCCGGGAAACTACCACTTGAAAAGCGACCAAAGGGAGGATCTGCAGGAAGAACACCGACCGCTCGACACAAGATCCGCGCGCCGTTGATAAATCGCACCTGGTGCTGATGGATCTTTTATCGACGGGAGGAATACCGTAAAACCCACCAGCTGCATGAGGGGTGTTCTTTTCGTTTTGTTGGTTTTTCCTTGTCGCATGATGTAAAACTCCTGTGTTCTATTGCCAACGGTTCTCGAGCTCCCCTTCCCCTGCCATCCTTGGGATCAGTCTGGAGCGGAGCGCAACATGACCATGCGCAAAGGCGATACTGAGAAGGTGGCGACCCTTTCCTTTGTGGCAGAATCCAGGGATTGTTCCCCCCCCCCCCCCCCTTTGTTTGGAAATGAGGCGGCGTGCAAGGAACCATGGCGATAATGCTGATGATTATTTCGCTTCTTCAAAGCACTTACAAAGCCGACCCCATCACACGTTGCTAAGTTTGCAGTGACCCACGGTCGTAATAATTTTTTTTTGCAGATTCTTAGCGTTGCGCTTCATCCGAAGCACCCACTGATGGCCTTTGGTTGTGAAACAAATGTCGTGAAGATCTACGGTGAGAAAGAAGCACACATCTGGGAATATTTTACTGCCTTGATCCGGAGAGTTTCGTAGTTCATTGGAAGCATCAACGACATCTTTCCAAAACACACCAGTGCGCACATACAGGCACACATGCAGGCGCGCACGCATGATGCAACATGCTCGCACGCCACAGAAAAGTGACACGCAACACTGCATGTGAAACCTTCACGGATGATGTGTCTACACCAGATATCCACAAGTTCAACTACATTCGCATCTTACCGATGCACGGGGTCGTGTACGCGGTGCGCTTCTCACCCTGTGGGAAATTCCTTGCCACAGGTGACATCAACGAACGATATTTTTAATTTCGCGGGCGAAACCAAAAAAACAATGTGACAATGTGACTCACTGCCCGTGTCTTTCAGCCTCGTCCTCATTGGAGCACGACATCTTTCGCGTTGTGATCTGGATGCTCACGCTGGTCGAGGGCAAATGGAAACTCGAGAAATATGTAATATCGCCAGCGTTTTCGTTAAATCATTCACCATATGCGAGCGTACAAGTTGACTGAAGTCTACTGTCCTCTTCTATTGTCAGGCTGACGACTACATATCCTACGAGTCATTGCAGGAATCAGCTGAGAAAGGTAGTAAAAGGAAGGACACTTTTTATCCGAGTTGTTCCGTTGACATCAGTTGAAGTTGATGGATGGCTATCCCCCCCCCCCCCCTCCTACTTTTCCCAGATATATCCCAACTCCAGCAATTCTTCCTTCACCAGGTCCGTACCCTAACGTAGCAAAATGATGTAGAAGAGAGTGAGAGGAGAGCTTGTGGAATGAACCAACCCTACTGTTGCCGCCTTTTGCACCATTTTGAGTGGAGCTCGTATGGTGATATATCCGCAATTCTTCGTTCGTGCAGGACCGTATCAACTCCCTAGAGTTTCTCCCACGCCCTCCAGGGAAGGAGTGCCAGTTGCTGGCTTCTGGATCGCAGGTGATAAAACGAAGAAGATGATGGTGATTATGATGATGATGATGATGATGATATCGAGTATTCATTGACACACACACACACACATGCACACACATGCACACACATGCGCGCGCGCTTATGCTCACACTTATGCCCGCCGACACTCAGGACCAAACTGTGCGTATGTGGGCGTTCAAAGGCACGGATTCCAAAAACTCTCAAGATTGGACCGAGGTAATCGTGGTAGAAGTGCAGAGTCGCTGCCGCAGCAGCAGCGAGCGATTGTTAGCTACTCTCCATTTCCATAGTTCGCAGTTCTGCTCTCCGACAAACATGAGCCATTGCCCTTCCCTCTTTCCTTGAGAATCCATTTCCGCGTCGATATCATCAACTCGCCTCGAGAGGCCGCTGAAAACTGTTGTGGTGATTGATGCCGCTGCTACTTGGAAAAGGTGTGGAGGAAGCACACCGGCGGGGTGACGTGTGTCCGCTCGACGATCGATGGTAGTAAATAACGACAAGTGTCAAAAGAGAGAAGAGAGAGAGAGAGAGAGAGAGAGAGAGAGAGAGAGAGAAATTTGCGACATAATATAATACCGCTGCTGAAGACAAACACACACACACACACACACACACAACAACAACAACAACAACAACCACTACCACTTGCCGAGTGAAGGAACGATGTGTATGTGTTGCGTGTGGTGTTATCGTTCGTCGTGCAGGAGCATACCTGGCTTCATCTTCTGAAGAGGACCGCAAAATCTGCATATGGAAGCTCAAGTCGAAGTG
>ADNK01003578.1:0-14378 GCA_000320545.1 Bigelowiella natans CCMP2755 | reverse complement strand
TAGGGCCAAGGTAAATCTGAGATCGAGAAATAAACAAGACCCCTTCTGGGGTGGCGTTGCAAAGGTTACCGAGAGGAAGGGGAGGAAGCAGTACTACATCTATGATGGGAACAGGGTCACCTTGCGCCACATCAGTCACCTAAAGAATTATGATATCGGTGAGAAGCTCCTAGAGGATGTTAAAGTAAACCCTACTGTGTGGGAGCGAGCAATGCCTTGTTTAGGACCCCGACCTAAGTTCGATGTGGAATATGGAAACAATAAGGTCAGGGTGAACGACGATTGGCGCATGAAGATTGTCTATCTAGGCTACCCTGGATTACGAAATATGGAGAGGGTAGCTATGAAAATAAAGGACGGAAAATATCAGCTACTCTACCTAGCTGTTCCCGACTTACCCTTTGAGCACTGGTATAAGGTCCTGGGGGACCTTGATGCAGAGGGCTGGTATGGACACGAACCTAAGGACGAAGGTGAGTTCTGGGTAAGCGACAAAGGAGATAAGGTTAGAGAGGAATCTATTACCTGGTGGTTGGTGAAGTTCCGAAAGCGATGAAGGTCTAAGGGAATAAGGAAGGAAGGAAGGAGCAACGTGACTTGGGGGAGGTGTAGCGCGTACCACTACGCGGGCACAAGTCACGTGCGACAACAAAGGGGTTGTCGCGGATATAGAATATAGATAACGTAGATATTAATACAGCATAGGCACGTGGGTTCCGGCGGGACTCATGGCAGCACACCGGAAGTGTGCTGCCCCACGTGCGGCGGCATTCGCGAAAGCTTCGCGAATGATTACGCAGTGCACGATTTAATAAAAATATAATCTTTAATAAAAATAAACACAACTCTTCAAAAGGAAGCAAACGTGCCTTTCCCCCCCCCTGCCTACTTGTGCACGTAGCGCCTCGGCCTGTGAACACCTTACGCGCAACATGGCGCTGATTAGATACTGCTGTTGTGCTAGTGTAATGTGTGTGTGTGTGTGTGTGTGTGTGTGTGTGTGTGTGTGCTCTAGTGCTGTGCAGCGTTGTGCACGCTAGGCCAGGGCCACGACGCTGCACAACGATTACGCACCGCTCTAGCACTACTAGGATTTGCAATGCTAGAATGATGGCGCCATTGATGTCTAACTAGTCAACGGCGCAGCCGCAGAACCACGCATTCACAATGAATTTGAGCGTGTTTTTACGGTGTATTAAAGGTCTAGATTTCAGTGTGCAGCATCAAAGTGCACACACTACTTGTTTTGCTTGGCGATCAATGGCCAGCAGCTAAATCGAATGATAATCTAATTTTTACAGTGTTTTGGGATAATTGTCTCGTTTTAAAGTCTTCTAATTTAACGATGACAAAGACGCTAATGGCATCTCACCTAATAGCATCTCACCACTCTGATTCATTTTCGGTTATTAAAGAGGCAGCGAGTCGCTTCGACAGAAAATCAGCGACAGTTGACGAATCCGTTGAGGTACTAATTGAGTTTGGGGCACTGGACTTCTCCCAAAAGTTCTTGTATAGGCTATAGCGCGAATCACATCCATTGTTCTTAACAAAGGCAGCTGCATCGGCAAGATCGGTGGAAAGGCCCTGCATCACATCTCGGAACAGATACCAGAATCCACAAGAATCTCCGGAGCGACGTTGGAATTCAATGAGATGGTTTCCATCCTTTTTCTGAAACACGTGAACATGGAACTTAACTGGCTGTCCCATGATTTGAGCTTCACCTTTTATTTTTGCCTTTTCTGGTTTCATGACTATGCTATACTTCTGCAATGAAGATTCCAATGCACGAAAAATATGTGTAGCTGGTCGTGAAGAGGAGAAGGATGTGTTCTTTTCGAAGAACGCTGGCAATGGGCGTGGTGTAACCTTTGGAGACAAGGTAGGTGCGCTCCTATAAATGATGCCACCACTAGGTACTACGCCGCTGAGGCTACGGTAAACTGGTTGAACGGGTGCGCTAGTCGCACGCGGCACAATTGTTGGAGGCCCAGTGAACACTGATCTTAGTCCGAGGCCTGGAATAGAGAGTCCACTTGACATTGCTGTGGGCGCTTCCTTAGGGCTCGAAATAAAGTGTGGCCGTGTTTTTAGATCATTTGAAACGTCAACAGATGCATTGCAGCTCTTGTGATTCCTCTTGTTCGAGTGTGGATTGAAGTGAAAATGTGGTTTTCCAAGCATGGCTTTTCCACCAAGCCCCATATCCCCATCATTAACCTCTGAGAATCTTTCATTGTCGAATTGGCTGAACATTAGTTTGGAGGGTGGAAGGGAAAGGTTGCTTTCGAGTTATGGTTTGTGATGACAACACCAAAGGGCTTTCGTCTGCGGTTGCTGAGTTTATTGAAGAGTCTTTCAGACTTATAATGAGTAAAGCATAAATTCATTTCTTGCTAATATTTAGACGTATTTGGATATTTATCGTGTCGTTATATTATAATTTTATCTGTTTTATTATTTTTGAACTATATCAAATATCATATGAGACTGATGATTATTTTTCCTGATTGACAAAATCGCCTTCATTTTACAGAAAACCTTTTTTTCTCCGAACTCAGAATTTTCTTTCTGTTCTTCAAGAATGTTCTTCATCCATTCCATACCCATGAATCTCCAATAAGGTGAAAATACCTATCTACAATCCGAAGAGAAAGCAAGTGATTTCCTCTTTGAAATTTTCTCCTCAACTCTGGAAAACTCTTGAAAAGGGAGTGCTTTCAAAATGTCGATTTTTCCAGAATGCGTCGAATTGTGTTGTCGTCATCATGAAATTTCATCTCTTTCCTTGACAATAATCCCACTTTGCAAAGCGATCAATGAGCTTTTCTCCTGGACGCATTTCCTAAATATTTCAAGTCGCAATGTAAAAACAAACGCAATGTTGATAAGAGAATCTCTGCTGTAGATGAGCAACGCATACCCTCCAAGCAAAACCAACATTTTTAGGTGATTTGCGCCCGAGCATCGAACTGAGATATTTTGATGAAGGCGTAACGACTTGGTACGACAATCAACCCCAGGCCTTTCGAAGCAAGGATGATCGAAAAGACCCGGAAATAGTCACAAATTCGCCAACCTCTCACAAGTCCCCAATCCTCACCGCCCTCACAACTCCCCGGTGCGCCTTACTTTTTGGCATCCCGACGAATAGGAATTTTCATTACATTCTAATGTAACGACAACTTTTTTCTATAATAATCACATAAATTGCACGGGAAACGTAGTTTTCCAAACGCATCGCAGAGAGTCTGATGCTGGCCGGGCTGCCTGCTTCTGGCGGGGTGTGCTGTACATATTTCTTCTCCTTCTTCTCCTTCTTCTTCTTCTTTCCCTGCTGATGGCGCATCTATCTCGGTTAATATTCTGCCTTCGAGAGGAGGGCAGGCTGCGTTCATTCCCCCGCGTTTGGTTTCTCGGTGCTTGTCGCCGTCCCAAGTCGCGGCAGCAGACTACACCCACAGCTGGCAGAGGCATGATCTTCCCAGCTGCGCCGTCCTCCAGATCTGCTCTCGCCACATAACTGCTGGAGATCTTGAGAGGAAGGAGAGAGGGAGATACCTTTCCCCAGACCCCCGCCCGGCCTACCCACCCACCAACCCACGCACCCATCGAGGTCCGAAAAGGCCCTCCGCGCAAGTATCTCGAAGATCCTACTCATTCTTCAGGACGCCCCCCCGCCCCTCCCACAAACCCGCCCCACCTTCGATGTCAAGCGAGCAATCGCCAGCCAACTCAGAAGTGAAGGAAAGAGAGCGTCTGGTTGCTTTCATTCGCCAGGAGGTACTCCTCGCTGTATAGTCTATATCCCCCCCCCTCCCCCTCCCCCTTCATATACATATATATATATATATATATATATATATATATATATATATACACATATTGTATGTATATATTGTTCAAAATCTTTCTCCTTATGCTTGTAGGCTGAGCAGCTGTCAGATGGACACTTCAAACTGGGACTAACAGACCTCTCTCTACAAGAGAAGCCCCGTGCAGCAGAAGGCGAAGAGTTTGAGGAGGATCCCGAGACCACAATACTTAAATTTCTGGCTGATGTAGTTGCCAACAAGCAGTTTCCAGACGATGATGCGACAGATGAAGAAGATGCATTGCCACATGCAGCCAAGCTGCACGATGGAGTCCTTTATGAGCAGAGGACGTACTCATGCACAGATGAGAATAATGATAGCATTTGGGCGGAAGACATTGTCCAGGATGGAAAAGCGTGGAAGCCTACATCCACAAACAGCCTAAACACAAGCAGTGAGAATCTTCGCCAACACCCTGGTTTCCCCGACAATGGAATACCATCTAATGAAGATGGAAAGGAGGCTGGCCATACCGTTAGTGCCAAATCTGGACGGCCTAAGTTACGATTCCTACAAGCAAGGAAAACGAAGAGACGCGAGAGAAAGCTGATCCCCCCAAGTAAGAGCAAGAAACGCAAGTGGGAGGCGATACCGATTGCTGCGCCCTACGAACGAACCATCAATCGAGTGCATTGACTCCCACTTTTGATATTTTCATGCTTTAGCGGTTTTTTCACGATCCAATTTGCAGCTGAGTGTGAGTGTAACATTTAGACACCTTCCGAATGACATTTTAGAACTAGCTAGCTACACATATTTACTCGTTTCTGATGCTGTCAACTTGGTCTCTATCTCTGCATGAGTATGTGTGATCATTTTCCCACTCTAGCACTTCAACATGTTGGTTCCATCAACGCGCATGCCATCGTTCTGAAGACTGCGGGATTCCTTGCATGCACAACGGGAAGATCTAGAGATGTCAAAAGGTTGTGTCTGTGATGTCTAGACATTGCTGTGATTGATGTCGTTGCTGTCATCATTGCAAATGTGAATTGCAAATGCAAAGTGCACGAGTTCATGCGACAGACATTGTGCGCGCGCGCGACAGCGCAAAAGATGCAGCAAAATGCGGCGGCATCCGCCATCTCAACCATGAGAATTCCCGGTTTTCACCTAGTTGTGGGTCATCTAGTCTAGTATTCATGCACAACTCGCGGTCAATGAACCCGGCAACACTTGACTGCAGCGCGCAGGAGCTAGAGAGGCGAGTTGTGCGCATGGCATGGGTCCCAAAATTTCATTTGAAACCCACGAAACCTGGCATGCCATCCACATATGCACATATGCGCAGGTTTGAACTGGTTGTGTCTGTTAGTTAGCTCCAGAGCTAGCTGCTAGCCATGCTGGTGTGCAGTTCTAGGAGAGGTGTCTGCTACTCTGCGATCATCTGGTCATCATGCATGCGAAAATCATGAAAGACATCACAAAAGAAAGAAGAATCACAGTCTAGCAGTGCACAATTTGAGCGCTGTCTAGCTAGCTGTAGCCGCTGCTTTGCATGGCTGAACTCAGGAATGGCCATTGTGTGATCAAACAATGATCTGGAAAATCAATGATCGTTCAATGTCGCTGTTGCATTCGTCTCAATCACATGCATGCATGTCCATTGTGCACGCTACTGAGCGACCACGTGCGCATGCGCGTGCCATTCTGAGTGGTGGCCATTCATCAGCCTCAAGCTGTCTAGCCATGCTGGTGGGGGTTGCAGATTGCAAACCACAGTGAAACCTGTGACAGGCACCCTGCAGATGGGACACCGTTGAATGTGCTCCCTCAATGCTGTTGGAGGGCTGGGTGCGGTGCGATGTGCGCGCAGTGAGCAAAAGCTAGCAAACGAGCAGGTAGCGGTGTTCAGATTGAACTGTGAGGTCATCATGCGAGGGTTGACCGCCCTCTGACAAGTGTCAAGCTTGTCATCAGTCACACGTGATTGCATTGGGTTTCTAGGCCGCGACAAGGCTAGTCCTTGTCGTGCGACATGCGTGTGCATTCCTTGTCGCGGCAGGCTGAAGCGTCACGGCAATGCTTGTCGCATCTGTGCCGCTTCACCTGCTGCTACGTGCACAGTTAATTTGCTAATTTCCTCGGTTCATGCTCGCTTGCATGTTGACTACATGCATGTCAAACTTGCGCGAACATGGGAGCATCAACACGCCTCCCAAATTGGCAAATTGACTGACGCGCATGCACGCATGTGTTGCGCGTAAGGTGTTCACAGGCCGAGGCGCTACGTGCACAAGTAGGCAGGGGGGGGGAAAGGCACGTTTGCTTCCTTTTGAAGAGTTGTGTTTATTTTTATTAAAGATTATATTTTTATTAAATCGTGCACTGCGTAATCATTCGCGAAGCTTTCGCGAATGCCGCCGCACGTGGGGCAGCACACTTCCGGTGTGCTGCCATGAGTCCCGCCGGAACCCACGTGCCTATACTGTATTAATATCTACGTTATCTATATTCTATATCCGCGACAACCCCTTTGTTGTCGCACGTGACTTGTGCTCGCGTAGTAGTACGCACTACACCTCCCCCAAGTCACGTTGCTCCTTCCTTCCTTCCTTATTCCCTTAGACCTTTATCGCTTTCGGAACTTCACCAACCACCAGGTAATAGATTCCTCTCTAACCTTATCTCCTTTGTCGCTTACCCAGAACTCACCTTCGTCCTTAGGTTCGTGTCCATCCCAGCCCTCTGCATCAAGGTCCCCCAGGACCTTATACCAGTGCTCAAAGGGTAAGTCGGGAACAGCTAGGTAGAGTAGCTGATATTTTCCGTCCTTTATTTTCATAGCTACCCTCTCCATATTTCGTAATCCAGGGTAGCCTAGATAGACAATCTTCATGCGCCAATCGTCGTTCACCCTGACCTTATTATTTCCATATTCCACATCGAACTTAGGTCGGGGTCCTAAACAAGGCATGGCTCGCTCCCACACAGTAGGGTTTACTTTAACATCCTCTAGGAGCTTCTCACCGATATCATAATTCTTTAGGTGACTGATGTGGCGCAAGGTGACCCTGTTCCCATCATAGATGTAGTACTGCTTCCTCCCCTTCCTCTCGGTAACCTTTGCAACGCCACCCCAGAAGGGGTCTTGTTTATTTCTCGATCTCAGATTTACCTTGGCCCTAACATACTGTCCTTCCTTTAGAACTCGGCCATCGTACGGGACCTTCTCGTCTTCGCTCTCGGTATCGTCGTCGTTGTCGTCGCCTTCTTCCCTCTCCTTATCCTTGATACCTCCCCCAGACGTGAAGGTGTCGTTTACTAACCCTTGTATCTTGTCTGGTGTGGTGCTATTTATCCTGCTTAGGTTGGCCAAGGTGCGGTGGAGTCGCTCTACCTTGGAGTTGGACTGGGCATAGTATACAGGTGAGGCATCAATATTAGGGTGTGGTAGCTGTAGAAGAGAGGTCTCATTATCCACATGTAATTTCTTTGGTATCTTGTTTATGCTAACTTCATCAGGGATAGCCTGGAGCTCAGACTCCCAGGTACGGTAGCAGTTAGTAAGCCTCTGCTTATATAAGCCTTTGTTCTTCTTAGCAACGTTGACCTTGATAATCTTTTTAACCCAGCACTTTCCAGTGGCCACATCAACGAAGGTAAGGTAGTGATAGCCATCGTACTTATAAACATCAATTTGCACGATATCTAAGAAGTTCCTTGCTTTGATTTTCTTAGATGCACGGCTCTTGCTGGACTCCTTGGTGGCGACACCTGCCGCCTTCAAGCTGGAGCACCTGCAGCCACGCAGGTATGTCCTTATCTCTTTTAGCTTGTAGGGCCAGTAGTAATGGTAGAGTAGAGCAGTGATATGGTTTTCTCCTACGTGTGCAGGTCCATGGGCGGTAAAGAGAAGGGCTCCCCTGGTCCGCCGTGGCACGTAGGTACGCCTAACATTATTAGTGTATACATATATCCTATCACTAAGTACCTCATGCTTGTGTTTGTATTTATCCAGGTGTTCTTGAAGGTGCTGGAGCTCCTCTGGCTCAGGCAGGAAGTCGCCGTCCTCGAAGGTAATCGCGTTAACCATAGGGGTGACCTGGGTAGGGACTTTCTTTTCGAACAGCCTGCTGAAATAGTCAGCAAGCTGCTTGTCTCCTGGTGCGTAGACCACTGTCCTCTTGTTCCTAAACTCTTCCGTGTCCGCCCTCATAGCTGCATACTCATCGTTAGGCGCTTCGAGCTTGCGGTTGATGCCTAGGAGGGGCTTGTGGTCAGTCATTAAGGTGAAGCTGGGCACCGACAGCAGGTAGTATCTTAGTTTCCTCTGCGCCTCAGTCATGGCTTTATACTCTCCTTTTGTAGGGCTGTACTTGGCCTCAGCTGCTGTGCAGGCCCTGCCCCACACCCGTATGATCTGCTGGTCTTGGGTAAGTACAGCAGCCATACCTAGCTTAGACCAGTCTGTCCATAGGGTAGCTGGTCTAGTAGTGTCTAGCTTAGCATTCAATAGGGTGTTGCTGCATAACTTTATTAGGTTATCGAAGTGGGCATCAAGGCCAGCCTTGGCCCACACCTTAGCGAAGCTGAGGCCTACAGAGTTCTCCTTCCGGTAAGCAGTAGTAAAAGCAGCTGCAGTCCTAGCGTAGGTAGGGGAGAACCTACGTAGTATCCAAGCTGCAGTCTGCAAGAATGACTTTAACTCCTTTGCATTCTTAGGTTTAGGGGCTTGCTGTAGTGCTGCTACTTTCTCGGGGTTTGGGGTGATGCGGCCTTGCTCCAGGTAATATCCACACCACTTGATTCTTGTAGCTAGGAATGTACACTTCTGCAGTCTAATAGTAAAACCGAAGTGTGCAAACCTAATAAATATATTTTCCAGGAGGAAGATCTGAGCGACGACTGTGTTGGTACATATTATGTCATCATCCACATACACAAACACAAACACCCACAACACAGACGCCATCCCATCATGTGTGTATGCCCTGTAGTTCTGACTACTGAACGCATCCCCTGATATGCTTAGGCCGTAAGGGAATACGACGAAGTGCCACTTCCTGTGCCTGCTGGAGAACGCGGTAATGGGGCGGGAGGTTTTGTGGATGGGTGTCTGCATGTATGATTCATTTTTATCTAGGGAAGAGTAGTATTTGTATCCTATGACGTGTTCAATAACGTCATCTATCCTTGGTGTAGGTGTCTGGATCCTCTTTATTACTCGGTTGTGGCGGATGAAGTTGTGCGCCAGGCGGAAGAAAGGGTAAGTAGGTTTCTTAGCTAGCACATGTCTCACGTTCCATGGTGAGTTGCTTGGCTCTATCTTCCCTTCCTTTGCCCATTCATTGATCTGCCACTCTATCTTTTCCCAGTCCGCTTCCGGTCGCCTATGTTCTGGGTCATTGATGATGCACTCTTCGTATCCCTTCTTTAGCTCGATCTTTACTGGGGTAAGCTTGCTGGAGGGCTTCGTCGTCGGCTTGGTGATGTCAGAGTACTTCTCGTTTAATATTTTATTAATGTACTTTTTGCCTTTGTCGATATCCCAATCATCAGCTGGGGGGGTCTTGTCCAGTAGCTCCGTTATCTGTCGGATGGTCTTGCCGGGGTTCTTCTTCCGTAGCTCGGTAGGTGTAGGTAGCTTGTTGTCCGCTAGGTCCATAAACTCTAACGCATTAACGCTTGACTCAGAGGTCCACTCGTCAAGCCGTATCATGTTCTGGCTGATGGTCCTGCCTGACTTCTTTGGCAACTTAGCAAAGTATATCTTGTGATTGTAGAATGATATGATCCCCCCTAATTTTTCTAGGGCATCCTGTCCGAGGAGTAGTTCCATGGATAAAGTCATGGCTACTCGGGTCTTGATTTGGGTCTCCGCGTCGCTGCCAGGTATCTGTAGCTTTAGCATTAGCTCACCGACGGTCTTCATGGAAGAGCTTCCGTCTGCTTGAGCATATTTACGTTCTTTCTTAGTCACTTGATCCAATAGTCCTAACCTTCTTACTGTGCTTAGGCTTATGAAGGACTTCGGCATGCTGCCACTATCCCAAAGGGCAGTAGTTTCTTGTAGTCTCCGTAGCTGTCTTTAACTTTAACCTTGGTCATAGCAACTTTGATAGTCCTGTTAGCGTCTTCGTCATTAATGTTGCATACTCCTAAGTTCTTTATGTCGTCTAGGGTCATGGGCTTGTCTTGGTCCTGCGTTGCTGGTACTGCTGTCTTCGTCGGCGCCTGCTTAAGGTGATCTAATATTCCGTTTATCTGCTGCTGTATAGCATTGATACTGTTCTGCTTCTTGTTCTTATATTTATTGTTCTTCCCGTTGTTGCTGCCTTGCCATTTGCTGTTGTTATATCCTTGTCCTCTGCCTTTCTTTCTCTTTAACTTCTCGTAGTGTTCGTTGAGCTGCCTGATCGTCATCCTGGGTCGTCCTTCTTTCCTGTCTCTGCAGTCTTTAGCGGTGTGTTTCCCTTTACGTGAGCAGTATCCGCAACGTCGGTTACCTTCCCTGTCCTTGTACCAGTCTCGCTGCGGCTTAATAGCGTTAATGTTTCCTATGCCAGGTACCTTAGGGCTGGTAAACTTGCGGTCCTGCTCCTGCTCGCGTAGGGATATAGCCTGCACTGCTGCCTCCATCGTGGTGTAGCCTTTCTCCGTAACGTAAGTGGATTCCTTTATCTTTAACTTGAACTCTTCAAACCTTGCCTGATCATCACCTGTGTTGTAATTAAAATCATGTAGTTCGTCGATCATATCCTGGAAGCGCGTGGCAAAGTCTCTAACAGGTTCTCTCTCATGCTGCATCATTGCTCTGTATTTTCTAATAGCCTGGGGTAGGGAGTTAGCATCCTGTTCATTTACAAAAGCCTTCATTATCGCCTCAACGTCTCGTAGCCCACTAACTGTAGTGTGTATTTTCTCCAGCTGCCTGATCCGGGTCCTGCCTGTCTCGTAAAGGTCCATGGCTTGCTTTATTATAGCTAGCCATTTGAGCTTGTCGTTTCGGTGGGGTTAGGGGTAAAGTCGCAGAGTATACTCCTAGCGTTCTTCCACCACCTCCTTGCCTCACCTCTTTTCCCGTTGTATTTCGTTATCATAACCGGTGCTGTTTTAACAGACATGAACTGGGTGTTCCGCTGTACCGGCTGCTGCTGCTTGACGGTGCTCTGGGTCGTCCCCCGCGAGGCGCCCAGACCCCCGTCGTTCCTAAACAAAGCTGCCCACTCTGGAGGTAAGTCTGCTTCGTAATCCATGATGTCTGCATGATAGCTGCCCAAACATCATGTGTCTGATACTTGTATTCTATCGATACTTTCAGTTTGGCGTAGTTGCTCGCCCTGGGTCGCAAGGCTCGTAATGCCATTACGACCTTCTTGCTTTCGGCGGCCACGTCCTCGTCGTCCGCCTCGTAGAAGTTCTCCAGTGCCTCTGCTGCTGCATCTGCTTTCTTAATCCCGGGTGCTGGTCCCGGCGGTGCCTGTGGAGGTGTTCCTCCTCCTTCCTTAGCGTCCGTATCGCCCTTCCTTTCCTGTTTCTGCTCGTGCCCTTGCACGGCCTGCGAGCCAAAGTCCTGCTGTTCTTCTAGCTGCTGTGACATTGTTAGTCAAATCGTTTCCCGTGTGTGGAAGCCAAAGGTTGTTGCGCGTAAGGTGTTCACAGGCCGAGGCGCTACGTGCACAAGTAGGCAGGGGGGGGGAAAGGCACGTTTGCTTCCTTTTGAAGAGTTGTGTTTATTTTTATTAAAGATTATATTTTTATTAAATCGTGCACTGCGTAATCATTCGCGAAGCTTTCGCGAATGCCGCCGCACGTGGGGCAGCACACTTCCGGTGTGCTGCCATGAGTCCCGCCGGAACCCACGTGCCTATGCTGTATTAATATCTACGTTATCTATATTCTATATCCGCGACAACCCCTTTGTTGTCGCACGTGACTTGTGCCCGCGTAGTGGTACGCGCTACAGACTGTGGACACAGCACGCATTGTGTGCATCGTTGTTCTGGCATTGTTTCACATTGTGCATGTAGAACTTGCGCGAACATGGGAGCATCAACACGCCTCCCAAATTGCTCGCGTAGTAGTACGCACTACACATGCACGTTTCCACAACGGGCAAACCGATGCATCATGCTGCGCATGCGATGCCTCTTCAATCAAGCAGGCCACCACATGCGTTGCCGCCATTGGAAGCTTGCACTCACTCGTGGTCGAGCTGCAGGCTTGAATGCATGCAATGCATGCATGGGTAGGAAGCGCCAATGGCCGCAAAAACCTCCCGTTGCTTTGCACAATGTGCAACAGCTCCAGAATCGAACTCACTGCAACGCACGTGCAGTTCGATTCGGTGGCTCAGGGCACGGCCTGCCACGATGATCCTGCACAACCAGTTGCAATGCTTGAGTTGCACGGTGAGTGGCGATGCATGCTCGCACCTTCCGCTCGTTCTGCATGCGAACCGAACGGAGGTGCAGCCATCCGCTTCACCGTCAACTGCATCTACATCACTGATGTCAGAATGCATCACTCGTGGCAGCTGACGCCACAATTACGAGGAGGAAAGCTCTCACGAAGAGCAGCCATCCGCCTCCCCAATTTGCAAATTTGTTACCGAATTAATTTCGGTTTCGAAAAATTCGAAAAAATTCGAAATGCGAAATTGTAAAAAACAATCTTTGTGCACTAAGCACTATTTCATTTTCTCAAAATGAGGTTGATCCCTACGAAAATGCAAAATGATCGCAAAAAATGCAGGCGGTTATTACGCCAAGCGAGAAAAATGTCAGGAAAAATATCCACACACTCACAAAAATACGAAGGTGGAATGGAAGGGAGAGAGGGGGGGTGTGGGGGGGGGGGAAAGAAAAGGAAAGGAAAAACTCAAGGTAACCCCTAACCCCCCTTCAACTTGCAAAATTGAGTGGCCTTTGTATTTTTTATTATGAATATCCTTCCTTTTGAAAGGAAAGGACTTGAACCAATTACTTTGTTTGTTTCCGTTCTGTTCGCTACAATCAGTACGCGAACCAGAAGGATTTTCCTCCGGACCAAAGGTCCGTAAAGGAAATGCGGTGTGGGGAAGGTAATTGTTCAATGTTCTTTTTGCATTGGTGTCCTTTCTTCATCAAAGACAAGGATACAAACTAACTTGATTATTTTTCCTTTGCATATTCCAGCAAAAGGCGGGTTTCAATTTCGTGAAACCATCCGCCTCGCAAAGCGAAAAATTGTCCGGGAAGAACCGGAAAGGTAGGAAACCAATAATCGCAGGGTGTAGTTAGCATCAAGCAACTACAGGTTCCTTTCTCTCCTTAATGCTTAACCGGAAAATTTATAATTCAATACCAGTTATAATGACCGAGTATTCTATTGTGTTCACAGGTTCGAACTGAGCCTGAAAACTAATTCTCAACAAGGTAATCCTTATCACTCGTAGGACACCACTGCAGATAGCAATGTTGAGTATATTACACATCGGGGTTAACCCGCATATATTTATTAGTAGCGGTGTTGCTTAATTTAATACCAGCAACACCCTACAAATTCTATAGATTTTATATAGGCTCACAGTTGCATGATTAACATGCCAACTGTAGCTCTATAGAATGATATTCTTTTGATATAAGCCAGCTTATTGCTGCATGTAGTAATGTATTGAAACCAGCCATATAACTGAACACTTATTGTGTCAGTATTAGCTCGGTATATAACTATAATTATAATATATCAGCTATGCTGCATACACTATAATTTCATAGTTCCTATTAAGTATAGAACATATATCAGCGTTAATTGCTGCATATATTTCAGATGTTAATATAACAGTTAATACAACTGTATGTATTCTATAGCGATACTTACTGTAGTAAAGTATTACAAGTAATGTGTCCTATAATTTATAGGTTTGTCTTGGACGCCTCCCCAGCAGCAGCAAGTGCTCCCCCCAGCCGCAGAGGCTAACGCCTCCCGAGCTGGAGAAGCTTGAGGCTTATGGGGGTTAGCATAACACCCCATACGGTATGTATGTTAACCATTACACACCGTGATAGACACCTATATATATAATATATATATATTATAGGTAGTGGAGGAGAAGCCTGGCGTCACGTATTAAGCGTCGACGCCAGCAACCATATAGTAGGACTATTCCAGCTTAACGTCACGTATTAAACGTCGACGTAGGCTAAAGCCATGTCCCTAGGAGGCGACATGCGCCGGCTTAACCGGCCCCATAGAGGTACTACTTAGTACGTATGTTAGCGTAGAACTTCTGGCAACATGCCAGTGTCGGTGTTCGCCCTATAGGTTTAGTCAATATATCTGCAGGTTGTTCCTTGCCAGATATATGATATAATCGTATAACGTCATCACGTATGAGTTGTCTAACGTTAATATTGAAGGGGGGTGTGAGAAACAGTGTGCGTTCAGAGAAGCGAAACAGTTTCCATAGCTCACGATCCAAGCAGTATTCACACTGCGCGCACTTGTATCCACACTTCCCCTTCCATATCTCCGGCATCCAAGGAATACAAAGCAATTGTACCAGATTATACACAG
>ADNK01003581.1:0-12500 GCA_000320545.1 Bigelowiella natans CCMP2755 | reverse complement strand
TCATTATCATCATTACATATGCAGGCCAGCTTGCACGTTTGATCAACAATCCAAGGCACGGAATAAGACTGCAGTTGATCCCAGCCCCTGTTCTTGCTAGCAAACGCGACTTCCAAGGCGTAGTTGACGTACGTCGTGTGTGAGTAGTAGTTGTACTAGCTACAAAAGAAGGAGAGTGTGTCAATGCTGATGATAGCCTTGTGTTAGTTTAGTATAGTGGGTGTGTATGCGTGCAACCACATGCATATTCACAGATACGCATCATCATTACCAACAACAACAACAACAACGTTAATATAATTGTCAATAAATAACATTGTTTTCATACAAAATGTCTTCCAAAGGTTTTCGCTGGTGCGTATAGCTCATTTGTTCTTACATCACGAGATCAGGTACATGATGATACTAACTATCAGGATGAAGAAAAAAAAAAGAAGAGAAATATATTCCGATTTTCCCATATTTCCATTGTATATTAGTGTTCTTTACGTCGTGATGATGATGAAATTCACAGTAGATAAATACAAGTAGTAGTAGTAGTAGTAGGGGGTATTATCAAAGGCTTATGATTCTATCATATCACATATGAAATCGTCATTGTATTCTCATTCTGTTATTTAGTTAGTGAGAATACCTAAGTTGTGGTTGCCGTTTTATGCTGCTGCTGCTGTTGTGCAAATGAGGTATATGCGTGGGGTCTAAACAACTTTGGACAATTGGGTATTCCTCCAAACATCAATGAAACAGGTAATAATATAGAGAATATGTTGGCTACTACTGTATCTTGAGTATTACGAATAATCACTACTACCTCTAATATTTTTCTTTTTTCGTCTGAAGATACTATTGTTATTGACATAGAGTAGGTTGCTAGATAACAAGTATACAATGTGTTGTTTATATTCTCCGGCATTAGGAATTCAATTCATAACACGCCCCACCTTGATCCCTGGACTTTCTGGGAAGAATATTGTTGAGATAGCTCCTGCAATTCACCACACATTGGCACGTGACAAAGAGGGGAAGGTACTGCTATGCTCATATTCTCTCTCAGTCTCTCTCTAGCTTTTTCCTTTCCTTGAAATCTCTTTAAAAATGTTAAAAATATACCTTAACCTCTTCCTTTTCATTTGTATTATCTTTACTCCCGTTACCCTAATTTGTTCTTCTCCTTCCTTGCTCATCCTCCTTTATGATCCTACTATTATTCTTATTCTCCTCTTTAGGTCTTCTCATTTGGAAGAGGCACTTATGGCCGCTTGGGGCGCTCAGACATTGACGTTCGATCGGACACAAAATTGCACACACCTACTCTCATCACTGCCCTCTCCCACATAAACGTGACAAAGATTGCAGTGGGAGAGGCTGTATCTGGTGCTCTTGGATCAGGACCTGGTGAAGTATATATGTGGGGTATTGGTACTACTTCCCAGCTTGGAAAAGGAGGAGGAGGACTATTTGCTGATGACGAAGAGTTGCCAAGAAAGGTTGATTTACCTGAGGATAGCTTACTGCGACATAGCAGTATGATTCCTAAGCACTTATCAATTGGAGGGTCACATGTAGTCGTTTTAGCTGCTGCTGAGAAGGAGTAGGTGGAGAAAGTTAAGAACTACCAGAGGGGGAAGAAGTAGATTGAGAAAAGAAGGAATGAAGAGTCATTGCATATGGAAATATTAGTAGTAGTAGTTGTAGTAGTAGAAAAGCATATCAGTAAAGGTTGAGAAAACATTCGTCGTCAATCATCTGTTGAAGATGATGGTAGTACTTAGAATTGTCTCCAGTAGTGGATACATTCATACATGCATTCACACATACATACACACACATACATTGCCTGCACTAATGGCGAAACAACCGAATAATGACCAGCACACAGCAGGAAAATGTTAGTGGTATCATCTCGTTGTGTACTTGTTATGAAGCTGTTGGTATAGCCGTATGCTGAGTGGGAAGTTTAGAGCCAGATCATCACATAGCATGCTTTAATTTAGTTTAAAAATGAAGGCCAACCAACATTTTTCCCTGATAAGCATTCGAATCGCATAGTGGCATGTTCACGCCGCAATATCCAGCCTCAGCACCCACTCTGCTCTCTAGCTACTGCTGTACACTTTGCCCCTCCTCCACGCATGCATGCAATGCAATAAGTCTCTAATATGTGTATGACTACTGATACCTCGCACCGTCGCACCATAATTATACCCCGGCTAGCAGGACTCACACTCGCATCGCGCTACTGCCACCGCGCCAGCCGTACTAACGTATAAAAATTATGCTATGGATTGTAAACCAGCTGCCTATTGGCGGCACTCACATACAGCAAGGCTAGATATAAAAGGGCATTTAATTTGTAGATTATTCAGCTCCTCGAATCTAGAAATTGTGCATACCTAGATATCAGCACCTACCAGGAATAATAGGACGATCTAGACGATGCCTATAACACACATACCTCTGCGTACTACTTTGTTAGACGATACTGTGTATTACATGCACGCGGAGCACCGGCTAGCCGGGCCTAATAGCTAGCTGCTAGTGAGCGCCACACGACGCATGTCATGCCGCCATGAAAGCATGCGTTGACGTCAGAACGTACTGCGTAGCGACAATTTGGAATGCTAGAAATTAATTTAATGCCTCCAGCTTGATCTAGAGCATGCAGACAGGCACACATTGCAAAGCGCATCAGGCTAGCAGGAATACATCTAGAGATCTAGAGATGCGCATCCATGTGGACATCGTGTAGCATGGCATGCCACATGCAATTGTTGTGTGCACTCACTTGCACTCTCTAGCTCTCACTGCCGCTCATGCAACGAATTGTGAAATCTAGAAATGGAAGTAACGAAATGTTTGAATTTTTTCAGTTCTGTTTGTTTCCATTGTGTCACGCTAGCACGTGTTGCATGCACGTGAAAGCATTGCAATTTGGCATGCAACAAACCATGCAATGAGTGCTGTTGCATTACGCGCACCATCGATCGTGCGTCAAGCTCATGCCATTGCAAAAGCTTAGTGAAAACGCCTAACAATCTAGCAACATGAGCACTTCTAGAGCTTCAGCTCGTGGTCGAGCAGTGTCGCCATGCGCATCACAGCTCCGTCAAACCCGGTAACGACGGGGTTGTGAACAGTGCAGCGCTTTGCGACGCGCTTTGAAGCAGCAGGCAGTTGCAGTTGGTCAAAGAAAAGTCATCAGAACTTGTCCGATGGCCAAACCTCAAAAAATGACCGAAACATTGACCCAAATGTCCATTTTCAAGGCCTCAGTGAGCGCGCAAAGTGTGAAAATTCACACCCGTTGTGCAGAGGACGCACGCTGCGCGTTTGTTTTCTGCCACATTTTAAATGCTTTTGCGCGTGTGTTTGACCAAATGTGATGTGCACGAAAAATTTCAAAGAAATGCGAGCAAATCCAATGTCCATTGCATCTCACACGACGCGCTTGGTCGCGCGCAAAAGCTTCCAAGTGCACATTCTGACGATTCGTTACAGGTTTGACGGAGCTGTGTGTGGCTAGATGGCTAGATGGCATTGCAAATTGTTCAAGCAGGAACCAACTAGCTATGTGTAGCTTGCTTGACACATCTAGCTAGCTAGCCATGCTAGCATGGTACAGCAGGGTCGCCAAAAATGGCAATTCTATGCATGCTATTAGGTTTTGCTTGTCATTATCCTGACAGCTGCGTGCTGAGCGATGAATGTGCCAATGTGACAACGCAATGCGGCAACAAATGCATGTTGGCAATAGCTAGATAGGACTACATGCAGTGCATTATTGACAGCTGTATCGTATGCAGCAGAACTAAAACAAACAGGTAAAACTTACATGTACTTGCATGAGTTTTATGCATACAGTCGATATTTTACCAATAGCTGCTACGAAAGTCTGGCGCCTAGTGGTGTGTTGAGATCGAATCGTTTTATAATTATCGTAGCCATCTCTTGCTGCTCTATTTCGCTGGTGCTTTGTTGGAACTACCACTTTCTTTTTTCTTTTTTTTCTTCTTTTTTTTCTTCTTTTTCTTAGTTGAGCTGCTACCACCCACGGCATGGCTGCTTGCTGTAGCAGTTGCAGAAGTGTAATGCGCAGAACTGCTCATGGTAGAAAATGATCGTTTTTTCATTGATTTCACGTTCCTGAGTCGGAGGGCGACAAGAATCGCCCGTAGTCTTACACCCACCTGTCGTTATGAGTAGTGTGTGTGTGTGTGTATGTGTGTGTGTGTGTGCGCGTGATTGAGTACAAAATATTTGTGAAGAAGAAATTGCACTACGCATGTCACTGAAAGGGTGTGGCACGAAGCAGCAGCAGCAGCAGTAGCAGTAGTAGTAATTAGTTGTATAACCACCACCTTCTCTGCAGAAGGCCACGGTGTTGATGATGCGCCTTGTTAAAATTATTATTGCGAGTCAGTGATCATTTATGAAAGCATGTGTGTATGGGTGATGATTATGCTGCATCTCCCTCGAATAGTAGTAGTACATACATGTATTGTAGGAGTGGGAGGATGCTACAATACTCTATCACCATCAAAGAAGAGGAAAAAATAAGAACTTTGTTGTGTTGGTTAGAATGCGTGTGTGTGTTGCTGTTGGAAGTAGTAGTTTGTAGCAACGCACACACACACACACACACACACACACACACACACGTCTGAGTACCAATGATAATAATACCTATAGTTTGTTGAAAACACAATTCTTTGTCCTTGATCATTTTGTTCACTGCACCAAACCCATGCCTATTTTACGATCATAAATACTAAATATATAAATATGTCACACATGCGCACGCACAGAACGCCTCGCTATCCAACTGACCAAGTCAATACCGAGCTTTCTTTACTGCATATATATATATATATATATATATATATATAATATTATATGTTGAGTAATGTTAGGGTAAATATGTATATATATATATATATATATATATATACGCACAAACACCTCGCTATCCCTCTGAGCAAGTCAATATCGTGCTTTCTCTCCCACCATGATGCAGGGAGCGTCGTTTCTCCGATCTTATTACAGCAACATCAATGTGACAACAACATGCAATAAATAACAACAGGATTGTATACTTTGTAATTTATGTAATATATAGGGTTGTTGAGAGAGGAGAGAAAATATGAAGTTCTAATATAGTAGTCTTGGCTATTCGTCTTTTTCTTCTTCTTTTTGGACCACTCGTTGTTTGTTCTAGATGATGAAGATCACCACCATCATCATCAAGGACTACGAAGTACCATGCGCACGCCTTCTAATACAGCTTCCTCTCCGTATGTGCCGACAGCTCTAATATCATCATCATCATCATAATCATCATCATCATCGTCATCATCACCCATACGTTGCTTAATGCTATTTAATGCGTATATTATTTATTTATTTATATATGCGGTGATGATGATGATGATGATGATGATGATGATGATGATTTTGTGTTTATCGTCGTCCTACTACCTATTTATTCGGTGAAGAAGAATAATCCTAGCACCCCAAGAAATAGCGTATTTCTAACAGCAGAGAACACCACCAGCAGCATGACAAAGCTTACTTTCTTACTTACAAACCGAGACGACCGCATGTAGAATGGTATGTGTATGAGCACAATGTATTTATAATTTCCAACAACAACTACTACTTACTACTGCTACTACTACACTTAATAATAGTAATAATGAGAATAGCAATAACCATGAATACTACGACAATGAGTTGTTCATAAAATGATGTTGAGTAGCACCACCGGTACTACTACTACTATTACTACTACTACTACTACTACTACTACTACCACTATAACTACTAATACTATGCAGCAGCACTTAAGGGTAATAATAGCTCTAAACTACTTAATTAAGATACTCGTTCTATTTCTTCAAACAACTCCGCACAACTATCAGTCACCACCTTGATTTTGTCCCATTTCGTAAGAACAGCCATGGGCGGTGTTCCCCCCTCCCCAGCTGGCATGATCTCACGCAGTATGTGTACTAATTGTAATGCCGTGGAAGGTTGTTCTATCTCACAGAGTTGTATCAACGTGGATAACCACTTCCTCGAAAGATATCTAAGACCATTTGTACAATAGACAAGTACAAATATATTATTTCAAAACGTGGAGAGGGGGGGAGGGACCTCCCCGTAGTATTGTTCATTAGCCACAATTACTTCTACTACATATTCAAAGATCTTGGCAGTAGTAATGAAAACACTAGGACTTGCAACCAATACATTGTAACTTGTTTGTTGGGTTAGAGCACGTTCAGAACGACGACGACAAACACATAACAAGAATACACACATAACACAGCACGTTCAGAACGACGACGACAAACACATAACAAGAATACACACATAACACACATACATACATACATACATACATACACACGCACACACATACAAAAAAGGTAGTAATGCTACTACTACTACTACTACTACTACTACTACTATTGATACTTCGAAAACGACGACGCTATCGCCATTATCATCATCATCATCAACAACAACAACATAATCTCTTGTAATACTTACTTGATTGCTGTAGCAGTATGATTGGGAAACAGTTTTCCAAGTTGCTGATGATGATGATGACATGTTATGCATCTTCATCTACTACCACTACTACTACTACTACTACTACTACTACGTATGTGTGTGTGCGTGTGTGTGTGTTGCCGTGGTATTTGACTATTTATCAAGATATCATTCGTGCTGTGCTAAGGCCCAACAATATTTGTCCCGACATTGCCATTCATTATGCGAAGAATAATGCTTAAAACAACTATCAAGTCAAGTAGGATTTCTTCTCACTTTTTTGCCATGATTATCTAGAAATCGGTTGTTCAGAAGGTGTATTCTTTTTCTTCTATTTCTTCTTCTTCTTCTTCTTCTTCTTCTTCTTCTACTACTACTACTACTACTACTACTACTATCACTAATTTACTACTGCTACCTGCCAAGCGTCAATTCCGTAAGCTAAAACACATCTCTTAAACTTGTCAAGCTCCTCAATCGACCATGTAGTTGTTATCATCGGTTGTGCTGCTTTGCCCCCCTAAGAATATACAATGGAAGATATAACGACGACGACGATGATGTCACCTGCTTTGTTACAACGATTACTGTATATATCTCTCTTTCTATGTGTGTGTGTGTGTGTGTGTGTGTGTGTGTACGTATCGTTCGCCAATCGATCTCCAAATTCCAATGAATAAACAATAATGGTCGGGCCCCGTAATAAATCAAATCATTGTGTTGGATAGGATATTTCTAAGTACTACTATTACTACTACTCTACTACTTGTATTAGTACTAGTATAAGTAGTACTCGTTGCAGTGTAATCTCTACACTTTCAAATGCTCCGTTGTTGATTCTGTTTGCGTATCAAGGAATATTATTATGTAATATATTATTACCACAGTTGATTATGATAAAAAGAATGACAATTAAAATGACTAACTGTACCGTATTGTGATGCACACGGTTTACAATAATCCTCTACATTTATTCGTGGATTTGTGTTTGTGTTCCCCCCCCTCCTCCTATTATTATTACCCCGATCGTAGAGGTAACAAGAAGTAGAACAGCACGTTTCCTATTTGGATCAAACTCCTAATAATGCGTAATTGTGTGTGCGTGTGTGTGTGTTCATTGTTGAATCTCATACACCAATATCGTCTACCAGCACGAAGAACGTGCTTTCTTGAAATAATACTGCAACGATTTACATGCATATGCTGCTGCTTCTTCTTTCATCATACCCGCTATCCAATGGTACTGATATGTAGTAGCAATCAAAAAATCTTCCATCCTGAATAAGAAGTATTCATAGGAAGAAGGAAGGGGAGGAGAGCAGCAGCTCAAATACAAAGAATCGTCAACTGAATATATTCACAGAGGCCCAATGAAACTACTATTTCACGATCGATCTTCTTTGTCGCAATAGCATCTCTCAAAATAAGTGTTGTGTGGTGGTATAAAAGCAGAAACCAGCAGCAGCGTACATATTTCGATAGTACTTTGTCATCATAGTATTTACCACAAACATCCCATTCTTCGACATGCAAAAGATTTCAAACCGTCCTAATTCCGGATTATAAGCTATCTTTGCATGGTTTCTTGATATCTGCAGAAGGGAGAAGGTTATTCATATCATCGTCGATCAGCAACAACAAAGCAATAATTGAATGAACGACGAGAGACAGAGACCAATATTAACAATAATCTTTAAGGTATAAATATCAAGTTGCTTAGAACTACCGTTTTGCAATCTGAAAGCTCAACGTCAGGGATGCCATCGTCAGAGTCTTTCTCCCCCCCCCCCCCCCTCTTTTCCGATGACCCCGAACTACTACTGGCTAAGTGATCACCAAAAACACGATTATATCAGGTAATTGAAGACAAGCTAAAATTACAAATAAGGTGATTAGTGACATACCGAGTTGTTGTTTCCCCGCCGCCATGGGGGTGTTGGTAGCGTTCTTTCGTTTTCCAGAATTCTTCCGTCCCAGCGATATTTCAGGTTTTGTGAGATAGTAGACGAAGTTGCTTGATAGCAGTCTGCAGCAGTATTTTGAGGGCGGAATGTGTTTTTTAAAGGAGGATGGAGGGAAATGCAATGAAGTGCATATTGTGTTTCAAAAAAGAAAACTCAAGTAACAATGTTATTGGCACATACTTCGCATAGGCCTTCACTAGTGCCATTATCTAATGTCGATTATGCCCTGCCCCTATGGTGCTTCTGTTATCTGTTCTGCTCGTCAAACGAAGGGAGGAGAGCGCATGCGTTGTTATTTGTTGTCGTCGATGCGATAAAAAAATAATAACATGTGTGTACATGTATATTAATGGCGATTTTTTGGGTGAGACAATGGAAAGTAGATGTCTTAGTTTAGGGCCATATTGCGTCCATTGAAAGTAAAGTAACACTAGCACCCTTGTAGTCGATTAGAAGCAGAAGAAGAAGGAGGAGGAGGAGAACAACCTAAGATCAGCGCAGAAGGAGAACAAAACTTTAGAGGAGAACAATCTCAGATCAGAACAGAAGGAGAACAAAACTTTATCCTCAACGTCCATCAACAATGTTCAAGAAGGGCCTGAAGATCAATCTTTCCAATCCACTCAAAAACTCTGCCGTGGTGAGCCAAGCGTTGTCTGTATTATTCAATAGAGGGAGATTGTGGGAACGATCAAGATTACATTACGTAACTGAGTCTTCGAACCATAAATCAGAGAAAATTGAAAGCACAGGCAGAGGCGAAGTTTCCAGGTTTATCGCCGTACATTGACGAAATATTTCCGACAAAGTCCAAATGGTAGAAATCACATCACGCTGCTGCTCTTTTGCGCATATTCTCCCTGATCCGCTTCATAATAACCCCTCTCTGAGCGATCGTTTGAAGGATGGTAGATGGCAAGTAGTCATATACCATAAGAAACGAGTGGTTATCATTTGCAACGAGAGGCATTGCCATCGTGATTCGAACAAATGTGCACGCACAACAACGATCAACGACGTGCTGGTGGTGCTGCTTCTGCTACCTCATTTATTCTCTAAAGTCGATCCTTTTTGTCTTCTTTTGTTCTTTGTGACAGGATCGCTCATAAAGCTGTAGGGAAGATCATTGTGTACTCAGAGGTTATAGCTTCATTATTATTAGTGGTAGTAATAGTAGTAATTCAGGCACAATTCAGAACAGTGAGGCGTCTTCTATATCAATGAGGACTACTAAAAATGATGGTGTCAGCATATAACATTCCCCTTCTTAGTTTCTTCGTTTCCTTTCTTTTACCATCGCAGGCAAAGTCTGGCCAACCTCTCTTTTTCCATCTGCACAATGGGAAGGGACCGGTAACTTGTTCACATCTATTCTATGTAGTTGTGTATGAGAGATCAGAAGAATGTAGCGACAAACAAACATCGTGCTAGTAAATGGTGCTGTGGTAACCTTTCTTTTATTGAAGATGAATTAGCTTCTTGATTATTGTTGGTGCTGCATGTTGTTGTTGTTGTTTTGTTCAGCTTGTTCCAACTGTGTACTTAATCTGGAAGTATCCAAAAAGCATTCCTATGTGGTTGACTCCTCCTGACGTATGGAGGAGATTGCATAACGGTCGCTGCTACAGTACAAATAATACAACATTCCCCACACACGCATTGAACCAACATAATTTACATTCGTTCATCATGAGGTAGTTAGATACTCCTGCATTCCCTTGGGGTTTCTCTTACACATTTATTTATTTCTCGAGAAATGTATGTGTTCAGGTGCGGATTTGATGCTTGCTGGCGTTTTCATGCCCAAGGGAACTACAATTGGAGAGTTTCAACGAGGAGACGTTCGGTATTATGGAGATGATATTTTATATAAGAGTGGATTGGATGAATACATTGGCGACGAAATAACAACTTAACGATCAGTATCAAAACAAAGAGTTTTGTTTTGTTGTGTTGTATTTTATGGTTGCGTGTGCTGCTGCTGCTGATAATGATGATGATAATGATGATGATGATAATGATGATGATAATGATACAAAAGGTGTGTCGCAATCATTGGAAATCCGCACGCAATTGGGGTGGGCATAACAGCCGTGAGCTCTGACGACGTCAAGGTTGTTGCTGATAGAGTTTGATCATAGAAAGAAGAAGGGAAAGATAATGATGATGGTGATGATGATGATAGCATTTGGTGGTGGTCGTTATTGTGATGTATGATACGATAAATTTGATTTGAAACATCATAAGTCCTAATCTTCCGCACTACTCAAACCCTAAAAACTAAATGTACACACACACACACACATAATATATATATATATATATATATATATATATATATATATATATATATATGTGTGTGTGTGTGTGTGTGTGTGTGTGTGTGTGTAGTTTAAATATCGGCCTTCCGTGCGAATATACTAATCACATGCTGTTACTAATTCAACGACAAATACAACAATCTAAGAGGAATGGGCGGACGGGAAAGGGGCTCTTGATGATGCATCTTTATGCAGACCCTCTATGGGGTAGTAGTAGTAGTAGTAGTAGTAGTAGTAGTAATGAACGTATGTTGATGATGATGATGGCGGTGAAGATGATCATTGCCATCTCGATTCTTTGATAAGAATATTCAGCATGAATGGTTATGGGCTTGTTAATGCTATTTCTTCTTCTGTAGATATCTCTTCACATTATTTTCGATGATGATGAGGGTGATGATTTTGATAAATGCGGAAGCTGCAAATAACTATTTTCATCGTCCCCTTCCATATCATTGTAAATATTACCTATTCTTCCAAGCACTCCTCTTTTCTCTCTCTCTCTCTCTCTCTCTCTCTCTCTCTCTCTTTTCTTTCCACTCAACTTTCCACTACCTATCCTTCTTTCCAATACTCATATCATCATTACTTGACATTGTTCATCTTTCCTTCAGCTCTAGGATCAAAGAGCAGGCCAAATGAGGGTTTCAAAAAGAATAAAGTCGTTCCCATAGAAGCAGAAGAAGAAGAGGAAGAAGAAGAAGAAGAAGAAGAAGAAGAAGAAGAAAAATTGGAAAAGGAGGAAAACAAAAATGGGCAAGAGCAGGAAGATGGAAAAAAGGAGGATGGTGGTGATGATGATGATGATGATGATGATGGTGATAACGATGATCGAGAAAAAGTCAGAAATAAGACTGCCACCAGTGATGAGAAGAAGGAGAAGGAAGAAGAAGAAGCTAAGAAGAGTAAGGGGAATAACAGGGTACTAGTCGCCCAAGTACCTACTACCGATGAAGAAAGAGCCGAGATGAAGGAAAGAATGGTAGTAAGTTGATTTAACGAGTAGTAGTAGTAGTAGTAGTAGTAGTAGTGGCACAAGTATTAATAGTAGTAGTACACAGAAATGATGATTATAATCCTATCATCATCAACAACACGTTCTTTCGAAATACTCAATATACATCATCATCATCATCATCATCATCATCATCATCTGCGGTGGGAGGATGGAGTAGGATAGCGAGTGAGTTTCTATTTCTGGATGTTGATCTTGTTCTTAATCTTGTTTAAAAAATACACACACGAACAAAAGGACGATGCCATCGACGACTTATTCTTTCGAGCAATCGTTGGTGTGGAAACACTGCCTCTCGCTGCTTCTGATTTGTAAGTGTAGCAGCACCGATGTCATAAGAGAGGACGATAGATGATAACAAGGAGGAGGAGGTGGTGGTGGAGGAGGAGGAGGAAGAGGCACAAAAATAACAATGAAACATAACAGTGACAACAATAATAAAAAATAATAAATAATGATAATAATAATGGCATCTCTGCTTCGTAATATATGTGTGCTGTACAGTTTTTCGGAACACATGCTGCAAAGGACGGCAAGGAAGGGAGAGAAAGTAGATTTTAAGCGTTCCAACTACAAGAAGCTCGCAAACTTTGTATGATGCGAACAGTATACAGATATACATATATGTATATATATATATATATA
>ADNK01003595.1:0-10833 GCA_000320545.1 Bigelowiella natans CCMP2755 | reverse complement strand
AAATGTGTACCTGATATCCACAAGAAAAACCGGGATGTGGAATAGAATTCACTCTGATGTAAAGACCATGCCTAACAGCATGGATGGTTACAAGTATTTCGTAATATTCGTACATGAAGGAACAAGGTGGGTTACCTTGGAGCTCTTGAGAAAGAAAAGCGAAGTTACGCAGAAAACCATACAGTTCATAAAGCACATCAGAAAGCTTCCAGGTTGTGGAAGCATAGACGAATTCAGATCGGATGGTGGAGGTGAATATATGAGCGCAAAGCTACATAGCTGGCTCACCTCCGAAGGAATAAAATGGGTTCCTAGCACCGCCCGAACACCTGAGCAAAATGGAATGTCCGAGCGTCACATACAGACTATCATGGCGAAAACAAGAGCTATGTTAGAACATGCACGCTTACCGGTCGGATACTGGTCCTACGCAGCTCAGACTGCAGCATATCTCCACAACGTCACCTCACATCGCAGCACACCTGGTAGAAAAACGCCTAAAGAACTACTGCACCATGAGCAACCAAATCTAAAGAATCTAACTACCTGGGGATGCATCGGAGTAAACCACATTGACAAGGAACTCCGACCTGCAGGTGGTATGGGTGCTAGAGGTGAATACGTACGTATGTTGGGATATGACGATAGATTTGGTACTTTTCTCGTCGCCACGAAGACGCTGAAAATTAAAAGAGTCCGTGTAACTAAATGGTACCACACAGTGTTTAAGTTTCCTTCGCTGAAGAGAAACAAAGTTAGTGATTCGGCTTTGGCGTACCTTTATCCAGAAGGTCCTGCCGACGCGGACGCCCCCGAACCATCCAGTGCAACTGACGAGTTGCCAGAGGATGGTGGGCCTGAAACAAAAGCAAAAAGTAAGCCTCGAAGGTCGAATAGAGAAAATAGGGGAGTACCTGGTATTCGTTACGGAATACTTGGTAGCTATTACGACCGCCTGATGAATATAAAAGCTCCATCAGTACATGAGATCGAGGACCTTCCTAAGACGTATGACGATGCAATCACAGGAGATGATAAGAAGCATTGGATACCTTCTACGGAAGAGGAACTGCACCAGCTTCGAAAACTTGGAACGTTTACGCTGGTAGTGCGACCTAAGGATACAAATTTCGTTACATCTAAATGGGTATTCAAGAAGAAAATAAATGTAGACTATACCATTCGGTATAAGTCAAGGCTGGTCGCGCGAGGGTTCACGCAGATCCCGGGAGAAGACTCCTTCTTCTCTTATTCCCCGACGTTGTCCCTAAATAGTTTTCGGATAATGTTAGCCATAGCATCTATCCTCAAGCTAAAACTACACGGGATAGATATACTTACAGCTTTCCTAACTGGAAAGATGGACTGTAAAGTATACATGGAAATACCTAAAGGGTGGAAGCCGAAGACACCTGATGAAATCCGGCTATACAACAGTGGCCTTCCACTAGCCCTACTGGTAAATAAAAGCATTTATGGGCTGACACAAGCAAGTGCAATATTCAGCCTTACCTTGCTCGAGCATCTCAACGCCATTGGCTTCGTCCAGCTTTACTCCGATCCTTGCCTAATGATAATGCACAGACAAGGAAGAATCATCATATTGTCATGTTTCGTGGATGACATATGCATAGCATATCAAGATAAGAAAGACCTGGACTTTGTCATGAAGCGAATAGGCGACAAGTTTGAGTTTCGCGATGAAGGCGAGCTAAAGAAAACACTGGGCATAAGAGTTGGTAGCGACAATGAGGGAAACTATTGGATATCGCAGGAAGATTACCTCACCAGACTCGCCCAGAAGTATGATATCACGCCTACGAAAAGAGCAAAAACACCAATGATAACAGGATCAAAGTTAGACGAATACGTGGAACATGAAAAAGTAGATCAGAAGGCATACAGATCCATCATAGGAGCAGCAATGTATGCAGCGGTGGCTACTAGGCCAGACATCTGCTACACTCTATCTCGTCTAGCTTCCTACAGTCAAGATCCTAGAACTATACACTACATCGCTGCAGTGCGCTTACTACAATATCTGGTCAACACAAAGGACAAAAGAATTACCTTTAAAGCAGCGTCCAAACCTGAGCTTAAAGCCTACGTCGATGCTTCCTGGAAGACCTGCAAGAAAACGGGTAAATCATATTCAGGATATTTCATATCGCTAAGCAACGCACCTGTTGTCTGGAAGAGCAACAAGCAAAAGGTCGTTGCTATGTCCAGTGGCGAGGCTGAGTACATAGCATTATCAGATATATGCAGAGAGTTAGTGTATGTCACTCAGTTACTACAGGAGTTAAAAATGAAAATACCGAACCCTGTACCTGTGTATTGTGACTCTCAAGCAGCTATCTCCATTGCAGCCAAGCCTGGATTCACACAGAAAGGCAAGAACATAAGGATAGAATATCACAATGTTCGTGATAACTATCAAACCAAGCAGATCTGCATAAACAAAATACCTGGGGAGGACAATCCCGCTGATATACTTACCAAGGCTCTACCAGGACCTAGCAACAAGAAACACTGTGATTTCTTGTTCCCTATATCATACAGAGAAAAACTAACCATCATGCTACAAGGCACCAGAAAAAGAAAAATAACTACAAAGACTCTACCTTACAAGCTCCCTCGCCTTGTCGGCCCCACGTCCGCTTAGTCGCCCTATGAAAGCCCCACGTCCATCTAGAAACCTACAACATATGAACATATAGGCTGCAAGGTTTTAATGGCACACATCTTTATATGTGTGTACCTTTCCTTGCGTATCTTACTATGGACTATATGCACAGCTATGTGCACAGCTCCGATGGGGGCGAATGTAAATTACGCTATGGATTATATAATTGCACAGTGTCTGTCTTCCAGACACTGCACAATCATGGGGGCGAATGTGGAACAAAGACAGGATACCTACAAAACAAGAACAAGATATAAGGCTATATACTACGAGATACCTACGAAATTAAAAATAAATAAGACAGAAAAAAACTGCCTTCCCTGTGTGGAGGTGTGGAAGAACAATGTCGCTATGACCAGAGTATGATGCCTTCAGACCCACGAAGGCAGACTGTATTCTCTTCGGCATTCCTTCTCGATCTGGCATGGCTGCAACCCAGCCAGCCAACAGTATTTGGAGCCCAGCCCGCAATTTCGTCTCTCAGGGAAGAGCTCCATTGGGGGACGTGGACGTGTACGTAGCTCGCCTCATCACAAGAGGTGGGGCAAGGTGAAGAGTTAAAAGCACGGTCGATCGAAGTTCCTAAATTTGGGGACCTGACTATGGGAAACCAGATCGGTGTTCCAGAATGTTCCAGAATGTTCCAGAATGTTCCAGAATGTTTTCTGGAAGCACGTGAGGGATTCCAGAATTTTTTCTGGAAGCACACTGGTGTCGTTTAAAAAATTAATTTTTTGGACAAGTCCCAGTTCGTACCGAAATGGTGGCACCTTGCCCAGTCAGGCAAGAATTTTTCCTGCCGATTTCGGAGTGCACCATGCCCATGGCACCTTGCCCAGTTGCAAGCCTGGGAATTTTGTGCCTCTGCACAGAGTTTCAGGCGTCTGGTGGTGCGATGTTTGGTCGGCAAAATTTTGCCAACCATTCGGACTCCGAAACCTTTGGGAATGGCGTCCATGTGCAGCACCGTGCAAAAGTTCTGTCACCATGGCAGAAATGGCACGTGCACATCAGCACTCTGATCGTGGTCACCACGTCCATGGGGGCGTGTCAGCGGTCTGGCCGCGCCACCCACGATCAAGGAGCTGTCGCAGCATGCGCACGTCCACTCGTGCTGCACGCTGCGCTGCGCACATGCGCATGGAAGTTCTCAGAACTTCGGGAATCTTCGAGAAGCTTCGAGAATCTTCCAGAAGCTTCGAGAACATTCCGGAAGATTCGAGAATCTTCCAGAATCTTCGAGAGCATTCCGGAAGCTTCGAGAATCTTCCAGAGAATTCGAGAGAATTCTGGAAGATTCGAGAATCTTCGCGAATGCGCCGGAACCCAATGCGCACATGCATGCAGCGCAAGTCACAAGTCATCAACACAATTCAAACGCACACAGGACCGCGTGTTGACACTCAGTGACATCAGCACAGTCCCGCGCACAAAAGCTAAGCAGCTACCGCAAGCCCGCTAAAACTCTGAACCGCAATGACATCAACAAGTGTTTCCACTTGGATTGCAACCGCTCATGCTCCACACTGAGAGCCAGGAGACCCATTGAAACAAAGTGTCGAATGCACGTGTTGAGATTCTTTTGATTCAATGCACATTTCAATTGTGAACAATGAGACAAATCCCCAAATGTGTCATGTTCTGTCTTCGACACGAAGTGGGTGCAGAAAATCTCGAACAACTCGAAGCCAAAGAAACCTGTTTGACAATTGCAATGTCGTTCGTTTGTTGCAAACGTTGTGAAGCACACCTTCAGTTGGGAACAATCTCCTTCCGACTTGAAAAACATCCAAACAAATGTCATCCGATTTGGATTTCATCAAACTCTTCTCTAGTTCGACCAATCTTGTCCTGAATCCTTTCCATGTGAACCTTGACTGACGACGTTCATTCTTTCCACTGATCACAAACATGTGTCATGAGTTACGAACATGCCAGTGCATTCGTGACACAATTTCTTGAACATCATTTTTGCATTGTGAATTGAAATGAGATGTTGAGTTGAATGTGGATCTTGAAGTTGCATGTTCAATTGCACATTGCTCAAAATGACAACAAAGTGCTTTTTGCAAATTGGGTCAATGAAGAAGCTACGAGTACGAGCCGAAAAATTAATGTTTAAAAACTTCAATTTTTCGTTCGTGACGTTTTTCGCAATTTCACCGTGATCACAAATGCAAGAGGAGATCACTCATTTGGCGCCTTGCAAGAGGGTGCTCCAGAGCATCACGTGCTCCGCAGCACATTTCGGAAACATTCGATTGTGCACGCCCAACTACGCTCACTCACGAACCTCATTGTGCCAAAGCAAGGACACGGCAAGCTCGACTGTGAATGTGAGGGGTTCAATTTTGGGAAGTGTTCAGAACGTGAGACGGGGTTCGGGTGACAGACTTGCACTTTCAATTGGAACTCGCAGCTCACATTGTTCACATCACTGACCATGCCGTGTTTGTGTCACCTTCTAGGAAAATGCACTGTTTTGGATTCTGTCTGGTGCTTCTCTCGCATGACAGATCCGAACAACCATTGGCAGCTGCACGTCCAACAGCCCGTCGAAGCAGGCAAGCGGGCCCAATGGAAAAAGCATGACGTGCACGCGCTGAAGAACACCGAGCGCCGCCAAGTCGCGAACCAGAAAGTGCTGAATGCGCTCACCGCGTCGGTGTTTTCCCCGGATGCTGGGAGGGAAACATTGGGTCTTGAACTTGACAAATGGGTTGAAAACAGCGCCATTGCAAGTGCAAGATCCAATGAACACGCCAAGATGTCTCAACACAAATCAAAACAAGGCATTTGACAGCATCTTCGCTTGTTTTGAAACAGAATTCTTGAATGTCACTGTTGTCAGATGTTGCAAAGGAATTCAAGAAACACCTGAAGAATTTGAAGAAACTCCGCCAGGAACTTGCATCTCAAGACCAACCAGAATCGGCAGTGCAATTTCATCAATTGAAACATGGTGACGAACACACTGGTGCATTCGTGACATCAAAATCATTCTTTGAACAGTCGTCATCATCTGTGCCAAAGACGAAGGACAAGACAACTCCGGGCAAAGATGCGCCAAGTCAATCAGACTTGAACCTCCAGGGTGATCTTCCAGAAGGAATCACCATTGAAGGTCTTTTGGTTTTTTCACTTTCGTGCGAAACAACGTTGACTGTCTTTTGGTTCAGAGTGCGAAAAAAATGTGAAGGAAGGAGACAATGCCAAAGTCAAGCTCGGAGCAGAAATGGAGGCATTTGTTGACAAGATCTTTCTGGGGACATGCGAGCTGAAGCTGGACCAGCTTGTCGGTCCGGAACGTGGGAAGACAGCTTCTCGGAAACTGAGGCAAGGGGAAGTGCGCAAGATTCGAGATTCAATGATGAGGAACCGGTCTGTTCACATTGTGCTTGGCGCACTTGTTCGCCCTTCTGCGCCCGTGTGCAAAGAGAAGCAAACTTCTCTCAAACGTTCACGGGTGGAACTCAAGCAATTCGTGTCGGAGAACACACTCCAAGTTCAAGATGGCATCTGGGCGGAAGTGATCGATGGGAATCACCGCCGCGTCGCACTGCAAGAACTGCTGGCAATCTGCAATTCCAAACGTCATCGCAAAGTCACTTGCAACGTTTTCTGCACAGATGACCCAGAGGACAACAAGATGATCCGCAAACATGGTCATCTTGTCAATGAAGCTGACAAAATCAGCATCAAGTCTGCAGTGTGGGATGCCATCGCCGAAATGAAGACTAGCTACCTGGAAGCCAAGGCATTTGATGCCAGGTTGGGTCCGACTAGGTTCACCAAAGAACACATTGGGGACTGGAAAGAGCTCACCAGCTCGCATTCCAAAGGTGGTTGCGGTGCGACCTGCCTCAACTTGGTGGTTGGACTCGCACAGTGGAGCGAACACAGCTGGAACCTTTTGGAGAAATTTTGCAACCCAGGACCCAACGATGTGCATGACGCACCCAAGGACTTCAAATGGATCAGCAAGGTTCGCGGAATGGACGAGAAAGATTGCACGACAGAGATCAAGAAAGTCATGAGCCTCAAAGATCACACCATCAAGCAAATGATCGTCAGTCCACAAAAGAAACAATGTGAGTCATCTTTTTTGTTTGTGTCACTGTGGCCTCAGTTCTGACGTCATCTGTGTTTCAGGGTCCAAACACCTCACAAGTCTTTTCATGAAGAAACATGACGTGTCATCATGGGAGGCATCACACGAGAAGTTTCAAGTTCCCAAGAACGACAAGTGGCTCAGTTTCGCAATCCAGTTCCACCTTGTCAAAAACAAGATGGCTCCAGAGAAGAACAAGCGAGTCATTCCAGAGGTTGCATTGAACAGTTTCCAGAATTGTGTTGATCAATGCAAGGCAACACGTGCGATGGAGGATGCAGAAAGAATTCAACTCAAGGAAGATGCGATCGAGCTCAACATCGTCACCGGAGTCGTCGTCAAGAAACTAGGGATCGTCATGCAAAACAAGGGCAAATCAACAAGTGTGCACTTTTTTTCACAGTTGCGAATGTGCCAGCATTTTCGTGACACTGTGCTTTTTTGTCAGATCACGTCTTTGTTGACACTCTTGTTGGAGCTTTCGACATCGGGCAGTCTTTCGACGACAAGCAACTCAACATCTACGTCAACAAGATCCATGCTGGCAAACAGCTGGATTTTGATCGCCATGTCACTGGCGACTTCACCCTCACCATTCGGTGTCTCCCTGAAAACTCTGACTCTTTCAGTGAGCTCATCAACAAGTGTGGGCATGACGACGTCGACGTGCTCCATGCATGCGAGCACGATCGACGTCCACAAAAGCCCAAGACCTCTTTCGCTCCGATGATTGACGCACACATCATCGCGAAGAACGGGTCTTGCGCGCAAGTGGACTTTGGGAAGCGCGAAAACCTCATCGTCACTTCGAGTCCAAAGTCCATCACCGTGGACGGCAAGCTTTTCGCGGTGGACAGAAAAGGCGATGTGATGGAACATCTGTGCCTCACTTTGCATGAGGAAAGATCTGCTGTCCTCATTGCCCATGGTGGGCAAGGGTTCGACGCGTGTGCACTGTTGCACTTCACACACAACTGCATTCAGTTGAACCGCCACCAGGAGATCACCAACCGCACCAAGGCCAAAGTCCACTCGATGACCACAACTGAGGATCCATCTTCTCAAAAAGCGCTGTTCGAGACCAAGTTCAATTCCATCTTGACCAAGTGCAGTGCCCTTCAAAGTTTTGGAAAGCACTGGCATGACCTTGGCCGCATGGAGGGGAAGAAGCTCGCTGGTGGATCCGACGACGAAGAAACATCTCTTGTTGATGTCGTCAAGAAAAGTGTCAGTGCAGCCAAAGGCAAAGGTGCACAACTCATTTTGATTGTTACTTACATGCTGGTATGTTCGTAACCCATGCATTTCTCAGGTGAGAAACGCCCTCACACTTTGCGTGCCAGAGTGTCTCCTGCGAAGAAGGCCAAGACCGCCAAGACTGTGGGCAAGTCCATGAAGCGCCGCACGTCCGATCCTCCGCAGTGTGGCTTTTGCAAGAGGCCCGTTTTGCCCAACGAGCTTGGGCGATGTGCTGAATGCGACGAGGTCGGCCACAAGGATTGCTTGGCCCACAAGAGCATCAAGTTCAAGTTGCGATTCTGTTCTGAAGACTGCAAAAACGCGTACGAACAGATTGCTCACGCGGCAGCAAAACTTTAGACAAAAAAAAAAAAAAAAAATTGACCCATTTCCATGTGTCTCATCGCTTTCCTGATGAGAAAAAGCTCCATCTGTGGTCTGTTCATCCTTTTTTGGCCACCTCATTTCAATCTCAACTGCATGTATTTTTCAATGTAAATTCATTCAATGCAACATTTACACACATAATTTTTCTTTGATGCATTTCAAAACGCGCTTCATTTTGCAATTTGCTGACTTGCCTCCGTTTGCTCTCGCATCTGCCATGCACATGTTTGATTCGCTGACCCATTTGCACGTGTTCATTCTCATGCTGCGCTGCGTTCGCGATTTTTCCCCGCCATGTCAGTTCGCGCAATCGCAACTTTGGCTTTTGACAGCGCTCTCAAGCATCACATTTTGCGTCGATCGTGACAATTTTTGCCTCCAAAGTGGACAACCAAGCTAGCCATGAGTGCGCATGCCAGCATGCATGTAGTCGTCTAGATCTGTAGCAGCTACCTAGCTAGAGATGCCACGTGTACAGGCTTGATGCGTCAAGACGTGCGCTATAGCGCACAGCTAGATAGCTAGATAGCTAGCTAACTAGCTAGCATGGATTGCTGCTGCTTGTCTAGCTAGCAGCTAACAGCTAAATGATCGATGCATGATGGCTAGCTAGCTAGACAGAGACAGTACGCGCTGCTAGCTAGCTAGAGCAAGTTTAGATGTCTAGATGTGTGCGCGCGAATTATGCGAATTATGCGACTCACGTGCTCTAGCTAGCTGCACATGTCATTACTTGTCATTCTTGAACAAAGCCAATACGCATTGATGAGCAGGCATCGCATGCTAGCTAGCTCTAGAGCTAGCTAGCTAGCCAGCGTGTGTGACATGAGAGTACGAGAGCCTAGCTAGCTAGCATGATGACATGCTCCCTGTGATATTATCTGTCTAGATGTACAGACGATGTTGTAATTTCGAATCGAGCTCTATCTACTCGTCATCAAGGCGTCGTTGGAGAGATGGATCCTTTGGAGACATCAGGGCGGCAGCTGAAAAATGCATATGAGAAGACAGGGAAGGAGGGGTGGGGGAGCAGTGAGGAAACGTTTCTACAAAGAAGAGAAATGGATAGGAAAGAACGAGGGACATCCTTAGATTTCGAAATGACAAAGTAGTCATCGAAGACTCAAGCAAAATATCACACTAAGTTGCTGATCTAGTGATGCCGCTGTCCACGGACAGCTTGAATAGCAGTTCCGTAAACCGAAGAACGCGTGCAATTTTCGATTCCCTCCACCGATAGCGACAGCAGGACCACAAAAAAATAGTTGAAAATCCCTTCACAGGAGCAACAACGAATCGTTGCGTGACTGGTTGCATATTTTCTTTCTTTGCCAAAATCATCATAGGTTGCGTCGCGTGTTATTCATTTATTCTTTTAAATACTAAAATCGATTCTCCGAGAGTCTTTTCAATGAGTGGGTAGTTTGTGTATCGGTGAAAGTAGTGATAACAGTACCCAGCGTCTCCGCATGTCGGACCGGTGTCGATGAAAAAGCTTCCGATCTGCGTATTATATAAGGCAGCCGGGCGGAGGGGAGTGTTATATCATAATAATATATGTTAATAAATGTGTATACATATATAGTTAGCGTGTGCATTTTCGTTTGTGGTCGTTACATCTCTGTCGCTTTCCGCATCTGCATGACGAAGTCCTTGGTGAGCTTCCGATTGGTGGCTTTTGCGACCTGGTGGCGGTTATGTGTGTGATGATGTGATATGCATGATGATTGTGATGATGATGATGATGATGATAATGATGATGATAATGATGATGATAATGATGATGATAATGATGATGATAATGATGATGAAGCTCACGACGATGTGTAGATTAAAACTGAGATAAATGATGAGCTTTCAAGGCCATGTCACAGATCAAGTTTGTGTCATCATCGTCGACGTGTTTTTAGTAGTGTTGTTGTGGGATTCTTATCTGTTCTTTTTGACACACACACACACACAAACACACACACACACACACACACACACACACAACGGCACCTTCAGCTGCTCCCGAAGTGTCTCGATTTGCTCTTTCTGCTCGCAGTTTTGCCGTTTGGCCTAGAAAATGACAAGCGGTATGGTTATGGAGGGAGGAGGAGGAGGAGGAGGAAAATGAGAAGGGGGGGGAAACACACACACACACACAATACACGCAAAAAGTAATACATATATTTTTTATCTTGATATTATATATATGTATCACGTATTCCCTTTAGCGTTTAATCACTACACCATTTCCTGCATCATTATCATCATCATCCTCATCCTCATCATCATCGCTATCATCATCATAATGATCGGGTCAACCTCTCTGTGCAACGTAGCCATTTCATGGAGAGAAAGGCCGAGAGCTTTGATTTGCTCAGAGTACCTTCGTTCCCCAACAATGCCGATAAGACGCAAAATC